>RJWJ010038931.1:0-14342 GCA_004363605.1 Indri indri | reverse complement strand
CTTTATTTCCATTAATCCTCACTCCAAAGCAGACTATTTTAGAGGAATTAATGAAAATATTGTTCTGATTATAGAATCTCACCACCATAGCAGAAATAGGCATAAAATAAGGACATTCCACAAATTAAAATAAAATAACTTTCTTCATAAACAATTTCAATAATTGCTTTTCTTTCTGCAAGTTTCACCCCATTTTAAATACGGAAGTAAAATTAAAGCAATAATAAATTAAAGGAAAACAACACCGAATACAAGATCAGTAAGAAAAATGAGTAGAACTTGCAGTGGTTCTCCAATCTGCAAAGGCTTTGGAGTAGTTAAGACTTAGGATAGGCCGGGCTTGGTGGCTCACGCCTGTAATTCTAGCACTCTGGGAGGCTGAGGCGGGTGGATCCCTCAAGGTTAGGAGTTCAAGACCAGCCTGAGCAAGAGCGAGACCCTGTCTCTACTAAAAAATAGAAAGAAATGATCTGGACAACTAAATATATATATATATATATATAAAAAAATTAGTCAGGCATGGTGGCACATGCCTGTAGTCCCAGCTACTCAGGAGCCTGAGGCAGAAGGATTGCTTGAGCCCAGGAGTTTGAGGTTGCTGTGAGCTAGGCTGACGCCACGGCATTCTAGCCTGTGCCCGGGCAACAGAGTGAGACTCTGTCTAAAACCAAAAAACTTAGGATAACTTCTTAGTTCCATCACTTACTTGCTACATGACTTCACTGTCATTAACAGGAAAAATTCCCCCTAGAAATAAAGCTCTGAACTAGTTTTCAAAATAGTGAGAAATCAACAATTTTTTAAGTTTTTGATTTTTAAGTCTGCTTCCATCTTATGTACCACCCACTGACCAAATAAGATTCAAAACCTCAAAACTCTCATCTCTATTAGTTCCTTTATCTCTGATTTCTCTCAAGGATAAACTTTTAAGATAATTTTTAACAAAGTAAAAGGATTAGCAAAGCAACTGAGCCAGTTCAAAATGATTTAAAGATTAAACAGTCTCTTCTACCACAGAGAAGGCAACAGCACTGTGAGGTTTGTTTTTAAGCAAAATAGAGAGATTTTATCTCTGTTGTAGCTGGGAAAAATCGATATTAAATGGAATATTCTGTATACGTTTTTAAAAATGATCAAATGTTTACAGCTGTTTGGGTTTGTTATTTATGTGAGCACTTCAACTGGTGTATGGTATTGATAGATAATAGAAACTGAGCATTGAAGTGAGCTTAATATGTATATCAAGTAAGAATTAAATATATACATTATATTTATAGAGATATTTTTATAGATGCATGGTTATTTCATTGTTTGTTAAATTGAATAACCAGCTGGTTTTAATTTTTAACTTCGTTGCCAGATATCTCTCCTCGAAGGATGATATTTTCATCAACAAATCCCATGATGGCATAAAATCAGATTTTGTTTTTATACAGAATCCAATTTTCCTTTTATATAGAATCCTAAGGTTGTTGTATCACTATAGTACCAAAAAGACTCAGTGTCAAAATAATTATTCCTTGCAAAGAAATGTGCTTTCCACAAACCATTGTCTTCTAAGCAAGAGTCCTTAGGTACTGTTGGTACTATTTTGTTTTTTTCTCCAAAAAAATGATTCCAACAATTAAAAAGAATATGAACAGGAAAACGGTTGGTTTTCTTTCCATCTCCTTTTCTTCAGAGAACCACAGAAAAATGTAATTTTTAGGCTTTCTGTCCAAAACTAACATGCTACAGTAGTTTCTCTTTTGTATCTTTTACCACTAGCAATGGTTAAAAAGCTACTGCTAGAAAATGTCAGAAAAACTAGAAAATGTCGGAAAAAAATCTTTTAGATTGGCCTAAGAAAAGAATTTATGAAGAAGACCCTAAGGGCAATCACAGCAACAACAAAAATAAATGAGACTTGATTAAATTAAAAAAGCTTCTGCACAGCCAAGGAAACAATCAACAGAGCAAATAGACAATCCACAGAATGAGAGAAAATATTTGCATGCTACACATCTGATAAAGGGCAAATAACCAGAATCTACAGAACACTCAAGCAAATCAGCAAGAAGAAAATCAAACAATCCCATTAAAAAGTGGGTAAAAGACATGAACAGAAGCTTTTCAAAAGAAGGTAGACCAATGACCAATAAACATATAAAAAAAATGCTCAACATCACTAATCGTCAGAGAAATGCAAATCAAATCCACAATGAGACATCACCTAACACCAGTGACAATGGCTTTTATCAAAAAGTCCCAAAACAATAGATGTTGGCATGGATGCGGAGAGAAAGGAACACTTTTACACTATCGGTAGGACTGCAAACTAGTGCAACCTCTATGGAAAATTCCTCAAAGAACTAAAAGTAGGCCTATCGTTTGATCTAGCAATACCAATACTGGGTATTTACCCACAGGAAAAAAAGTCATTTTATCAAAAACATACTTGCACTAGAATGTTATTGCAGCACAATTCACAAACACAAACACGTGGATTCAACACAAGTGCCCATCAATTCATGAGTGGACTAAGAAAACGTGGTATATGTATACAATGGAGTACTACTCAGCCATTAAAAATGAATTAATACATTTTGCAACAATCTGCATGGAACTGGAGACCATTCTCCTAAATGAAGTATCACAAGAATGGACAAACAAACACCACATGTACTCACTATTAAATTGGAACCCGATCAGCACTCACGTGCACAGATGGAAGTAAAACTCAACAGAAATCATTCAGGTGGGAGGGGGGAGGAGGACATGCATGAAATCATACTTAACAGTTACAATGCACACTATCTGGGTGATGGGCACGCTTATAACTTTGACTCAAGCAGTACAAAAACAATCCATGTAACCAAAACATTTTGTACTGCCATAATATTATGAAATAAAAAAAAAACTACTACTAGACATAAATTATCTTATTCATAGTATGGATGGACCCATATGCCATGAATTGGCTCAAATGTATGATTAACACAGGATGTGAGCAATAAAAGAAACTATATTTGCCTCAAGTCTAGAGGCCAACAGCTCTATTACAATTAGGTGATTGTGGCGATACATTGTGCCTGTCCTAGGAAACCGTGTAGGGCATACCTGCTGGATTCACCTGCTGGGTCTTGTGACTCACACGGCTTAATGCCAGATCCATAATCGACAGTGTTATTCAAAACTCAGGGTTACTAGATCTCACATTTGGGTCTCTAGTGGCCCAGCCATTACCCTTCGGTTTCTAAAGAAACCCAGGCTCATTCACATAGGAGTTAACTAATGGAATTTTTGTAGTCCCAAATCAGTTTTGTTTAATTAACTTCATCTGATGTGAGCCTCTCAATAAAAATATTAAACTGAGAATAGTGTCACTTTATGAGGCTCACATCTGTACCTTAGAGTTTTGAACATTTGAGTTGGTGAAACATTTCTTTCTAATCTGATTTTCCCTTATTAATCATCTTGAGGCGTTTTAATATCCTTGGGGATGACTGCATCCACTGAAATAGTCAAAATTTCATTCTCTATTGGCAATCGCTGATTTAACTTATAGTTTTCAGTAAAAAATATTGGATTTTTGAATTTAATGTTGATAAAATCAGCCATGAATTTTGTCATCCTTCTGTGATAGGCAGAATAATGGCCTCCAAAGATATTGTATCTTAATCCCCAGAACTGTGAATATGTTAATTCGCATGGTAGAAAGGACTTTGCAGATGTGATTAAGATTAAGGACCTTAAAATGGGGAGATTATCCTGGATTATCCAGGTGGGCCCAATCTAATGACATGAGTCTTTTAAACTGGAGAACTCTTCCTGGCAGCAGAGAACCAGAGAGGTGGCAGTGTGAACATTCAGTCTGCACTTTCTAGCTATAAACATGGAGGGAAGTGGCCAGAAGCCTAGGAATGCAGGTGGCCTCTAGGATCTGGAAAAGACAAGGAAATGAATTCTCCCCTAGAGCCTCCTGAAAGAAAATGTAGCTCTGCTGACACCTTGCTGTTTTAGTTCACTGAGATCTGTTAGACTTGTAACCAACAGAATATAAGATAATAGATTTGTTTTGGGTTTTTTTTTTTTTTTTTTT
Source organism: Indri indri (assembly GCA_004363605.1). NCBI lineage: Eukaryota > Metazoa > Chordata > Mammalia > Primates > Indriidae > Indri > Indri indri. Next base: position 10,261 of record RJWJ010038931.1, on the reverse strand, counting down.
TTTGAGACAGACCAAGACTCTGGGCTAGAGTGCAGTGGTGTCATCACAGCCCACAGCAACCTCAAACTCCTGGGCTCAAGCAATCCACCTGCCTCAGCGTCCCAAGTAGCTGGGACTATAGGCACACACCACCACACTAGGCTAACTTTGATATTTTCTGTACAGATAGGGTAACACTTTGTTGCTCAGGCTGGTCTCAAACTCCTGGCCTCAAGAGATCCTCCCACCTTGGCCTCCCAAAGTGCTAGGAATATAGGTGTGAGCTGCCATGCCTGGTTGAATCTGTATTCTTTAAGCCACCAAGTTTGTGGTAATTTGTTACAGCCAATATTAGAAAACTAATAGGTCTTCCTAGTTATTATACTACTTTATTCACTTCTTTTGTGGGAGAAAAAAATAAGTTTAAAAGTTGAGTAGTAAAAAATACTCAACTCCAACTAGGCAGTGTGTGCTATGAAAATGAAATCTGGCCTGCAAAATTGTGGGTGCCCAGGTTTCATAGAGCCCTGGCTTTGCCTCTGAGTGAACACAGAAAATTGGGTAAAGCACTTAACCATTCCCTCACAACTTAAGTTTCTGTCCTATCATTGGACAAAATGTTTATTTCCGGGTCATACTGTCCATATAGCTTCCTCTAGTTCTTCTGCATACTGGTTTGATTTAACTTGTCTTTCTAGTGAGAGCTAAGGCGATACTTTTTCTGCTATCTTTCATTCATTTCATGCTGGTGAAGTCTACAGGCCTGCCATTTCCATATTTCAGCAAGAACAAGTTTAAGTATCTGTAAAACTTAAAACATTCCTATTATGGCATAAAACTAAAATGAAAACTTTCCCGAACCAATTTCTAGAATCACTCTGCCTAAAACTGCTTAGAACCACTTCCTGACTGAAGCATGAAGGAAACTGTAATCTTTATAGTACACTCTATATAAAGTGCTACTCCTATCAGTCAAGTCAGCAGAAGAATATTTTCATGGCTATTTTAAGGGTTCAAAGCTGCAGAAGTATTTTTTTATTATAATATTATTACAAAGACTTTGTTACTCAAGAAATTAAATTATGTCACCCAAAACATTAACACAGCAAAGAACACAAACCTCATCTGATTTAGCCTAGAATATAATAGCTTTGTTTCCAAAACAAGCATTATAAAAATGTTTCAATAAAAAGGTTTTAAACATGTTGTATGGAAACAATTTAGATTGACTCAATTTCTTTAATATTTAACCTACCATAATCTAAATTAAGTAGTATGATAATTTTTTCTACTTTTTAGGAACTTTTTATAGCAATTAACTAGCAATTTTCAAACACAAATAGGATTAAGTCTTCAAAATAGTGAAGAAATTAAGTCAAAGCATTTTAGCATATTTTCAGGGCACGAAGAAATCCAAAGAATAAGCCTTTATGATATTTAAGATAAGATATTCCGTTTACTTACAAGTAATTAAATCTGAACTTTTAAACATTGTTTTACACTCTGTCACAACTGTATTTCTTACTGATTTTTTTTTTTTTTTTTTTGTGCCATAGATTTTTGGGATCACTGATTCTTTATAGAAAGATGAATAAAGAGTATCATCAATTCACTAACATAATCTCAGGCAGAAATAAAGCAAGTTAGACAGCAGGGTATGTTCCAGAAGACTCCAAAAATACAAGAAAGAAAATACAAATTCTAGATCTCTCTCTAGAGAGGGACAGTCTAAACCATTTACTGACCTCTCGACAAAGCCATCTGCTTATTTTCCACACAGAATAAAGGTTCGGCTATATAAAGGAATAGGAGCCTTCCCCTCCCCAACCACTCCACTCTTGTTCTTTTTTCTCTTGCAAAGCTATTAATTAATTAGAAACTGCCTTTTCCTATCACCTCTATTTAAACCAACTATTACATTCTTCTCTCTTTGAGAATCAAAGAGAGCAAACAGATGCATGACTAACATTGTCTTCTGAGCAGAACTCTCAGAATGAAGATTCAGAAGTAGGTGGATAGAGAGAAAGTGGTTTTGTGAGCCTCATCACTTTTTGTTTATTGATGAGGCACACTGTGGGGAAAAAAGCTAAAACAGAAAACTAACTTCCTAAGGAATATATTCATTCATGGCTCTTCTACTTCTACTGTGGTTCTACAGTATTCTTTTCATAAGCTGAACACAGCCAGTTTATCCTTAAGAAGGATGGATATGTATTTAAGGAAAACTTTCACGAATCACTAATTTCATTCACCACAATAACAGAAGCATTATTTTTACCATCAAATTGGGAGATATTAAAAAACAATAAAAGTATGACATAAGTAAAACATGATAGTTATCAATCTACTTTGAACTTCATACATCTCCCTATGATTAACTAAATCTTTGTGTCCTACAATATAAGTTTCAATTTCTGAAACATGTAAATTCTCAGCCTAACTTGGTCCTTCTTTCTAATAATATCTTCCCATATCATCTTAGGAATTTCAAACCTTAAGATTGTTTAAACTGGATAAAATATATAAAATACCAACAAAAATATATAATTTACACACTTTAAAAAATAGCCCCACTTGTCCTGTGACATTTTTCAAAACATTTTAAGGAATTTATATATTGCAAATAGTTTGAAATAAAAAGCTCCCCTGTGTGTGCACGATTGCTGCTTCTCAGGGAGAGCAGCAGGCATTACATTGTGCATTCACAGTTATCTTTATAAGCCTACCCCACGTGTGCATGCCCCCACACACAAACACACTTTAAGTACAAACTGTAAATCTATTCTAGGTAATTGCCTGAAATGCTTCCATTCACTGATCTTAGTCAATAGTATATTTCAGAAAGCAAGAAACCTGAAACAGAATAATAGAGGCATTTAGTAATTCTTCAATATGCAAAACAAGGCACTTACCTTCCACTGCTAGATAGGAATGAAATCGCACTGGAAAGCGAGCAACGGGAGAGAGGGGCTGTATTGCGGGGTGAATCATCCCCACGTAGATGCTCTGAACAACCCCTGTATGCATACTGACATCATCAGGAGAGACTTGGAAGCAGAGGATACTATGGTAACCAAGCAATGTACTGGGAGACAGAACCCTTTAATTGCTTTAACAACTTCCTGGGGCTCGAGCTACCAGGCTTGGATTTGCTAAGTAGGAAATGAAGGTTGTCACAGAAGCGATGAGTGTGACACGGAGCAAAAGGACTCGATGAATTCTGAATCTATTAATTGCAATGTGACTTTTTAATGGCAAATGTCATTACGTGATTCTATTAGCAACATTCCTCTCACATCTGAAGCTCTGACGAAGGCACAGATCCGTAAATAACGCTCCCAGGTAGCAACAGTCTAAGTATTTATATATGGTTTTCCAATTTAAGAAGTATTAACATTATCCCATTACAAACACCCTTATCCTTGAGGGTGAATACTTGATTCCCTTTGAAAAGAAAGCTCACATCTGTGCCTTCCGAGGTCAGCTTACTGATAACAATGAAAACTGATTCTCTCTATTTACTTCTCCAGGAGGCGGCAGCTGCCGGTTCCATTTATCTCCAAGCTCCAGTAAATCCTTGCCAGTATGTCTCTTATCCAGAAACACCTCCTGCGAAATGCCTAATTATGACACTCAGATAAAATCAGAAATCTGCCAACTACTGCCACACTTTTCTTGGTTCAGTCTCTTCTGTCATGGGCAGAATTATTTCCACTTCTAACAACCCCCCAAACTACACATAATTTAAATCTTCCCTTTGAACTATTTGTCCTTCCCTGCATCTGTCATCCTGGTTCAGAGGAATACAATTTCTCTTAAAAATACCAGGTTTAAAGTAATTGCTTAAAATAACAATGTTACAACATCAAACTGAGCCTATAATGATATACCATGCTTATTTGATCAGATGTGGCACTTTAATAAGTATATAATTTATCAACTATGAAAACTATTGTTTTCTTCTCCATGAATATTGGATTGACATGTTTTTAAACAATACCACGGTCTAATTTTTCTATCACAAATACTGTAATTGTAAAGATAAGCAAGTAAGTTGGCAGATCTTCTTTAAGATATTCATAACACAATAAAAAATGAAGGTTGTCATTTTGTACTATATACTTAGATCTCAGCTATTTCAAAGAAACTATTATTATCTCTATTTCAATTTAGATGAAGCTAAGCCTGCCTTTTAATGTTTCCCTTGTGAGTAAATAGTGTACAAATGTATAACAATAATATTGCTTACAAAAACAGTAAAATGGATTACAACAGCACCAATTTACAATCTGGAAAAATGTAGATAATTTTAACCTAATTGACAAGTTGGACTTTTCACTCCTGTAGCGATTAGAAAGAATTCTGAAAGCAGAATAGCAAAGTCAGCCCTCACAAAAAACACAATAATTCAGTTTTCCTAAACTCAGGTAAAGTGAAAAAGCTTTTCAACAAAATGTAATTACTCCTATGCTCTGATTTGTTCTTCCTGCGATCCTGAGTTTGAGAAGCAAAGCACGAAAAGTTTGCCATGATACGAGTGAATAGTGTAGAAATACATACACGATTCAACTTTTAAAATAAATATTTAATACATGTATTTATCTGACTATGCACTGAAAAATATCCAGACAATACAAATCCAATTGCTAAGAGTGTTGCTTCTGGCAGTTTCAATTGCAGACTGATTTGAGAGAGAGTCCTCCAATTTTTGCATTATGTACTTTTATACTTTTAGAAGTTTTTTTAACCATGGATATGAAATACTATCGTAAGTCAAAAAATGGAAATTCATCTAAATGTGCTCTGAACTTGCAACCCCGGTTTTCCTGTTCTTAGAGATGGCCTATGGCAGCTTCAGTGGACTAGTTCCTAACAGACTAGCCAGACTATTTCAAGGTTGTTTCAAACAACTCTTAGGAGGAGATGATCCAGCTGTTTAAACAGAATAAGGATGGAAAAGACAAATAAAGGTTATCAAAGCAACACACACACAAAAGGGAGCAAGTGTATCGCCTTTTCCAGCTATAAAGGAATAGTCCTCCAGCAGTAAAGCTAGTTTGTTAGATTGAAAAAGGTATAGTTTAGAAAAGAGCATATCCAAATGGAAGACAAAACCAAGATGTCACTGACACTACAAAAGGCTGAAGAAAATATGGAAGACCACTGCCACAAACAGAAATCAAGTGTCAGCAAGACAAACGGCAGCAGGTGGCCAGATTATGTGGACTGGTAAAGATGTCTGCTTTAGAGAAAAGAGGTCTAATTTCCCCAACTTCCATTCCCTAATTCCAGGTCTCATTTAGTTTTTATTCTTTAATCTACAAAAAAACCTCAAAGTGTCATATTCTAATCGGTGTTCTATTTCCTCTTGCCACTCCACTAAATTTTTTAATCAGTGCAATCTCATCACCTTCTTAGAAAAGATCATAAACTCTTTCCAGAATTGATAACTTCCAACAAAAATTACCTCATTTCTTTTGATTGTCAAGGATAGCAACAGAGGGGCCCTGTGAAGTACACACCCATGTTAGGCCACCCACAGAAGCACAAGGTCCAGAGGTTAGAAACAGAGCTGGGAGCAGGGACAAAATCTACCCAATAACTAGCCCCACTGAGCTTTCACATCTTCTGGCTGGATAACTGTATATCTCCTTTTATCTGTCCTAAACTTCAGAAAATCTGCTTCTTTTCCTAGAGGATCCTAAGGCTTCACAGATATCTAAACAGTAGTATAATTTCTCAAACAGAAAGAAAACAAAAGTTAGAAGGTTGGATGCCCTTTCACAAGAGGGAAATAATATAAAAAGATAGCATATTGCCCAAAGAAATTCACCCCATTGACTATCAAAGTATTATAAATCCCATCTAACTCCCAGGCAGCCACTTTAATCCTTAAATTGAAGTTTGGGATTCGACAAGACCCTGAACCTAACTTATTTCTTAAACTAAGTGAATTCATGCTGGCAAATGCCAATTCAGAAGCAAATAGGGGTTAAAGTCCCATATTTGGCTAGGATTTCTAAAGCCCTGACTAGTCAGCTACAGGGGCCACTTTGCTACTTCCCCCAAATCACTTCTTGGAAGATAAGGCAAAACACCCTTAATCCTAAACTAGCTTTGCCTCAAAGTTTATGCTGAATTTACAGCCCAGATGAGCAACACTCTTAGCTCCTCTGATCTTGATAGAACACTTTTCCTAATTGCAGTCAAGCATGTTGCAAGGACTGAAAAATGGCAGTGGTATGTGGAACTTCGTTATGAGCATTTGGGTTTCAATTTGTTAATTAAAACAAATTCATACTGATTTAATGAAAAAGTATCACAAGAACATCCAATGGCAAAGGGGTCATAACTCCCCATAACTTTTAAATCCTGTCAGTGGCCAGATTTCACCGATCTGTCTCCTTTTTGTTGCCTCTCTAGCTTAGGGCTCCTCTGTCTCATGTCATAATGCTTTGGCCTCCTAACCGGTCTCCCTGACTTCAGTGTCTCACCCCTTTAATCTTTCTGTGCCTCACTTTGTCCTTGATGAGTCTCCATAAAATATCACCTTGACCAGGTTACCACCAAACTCCAAAATCCTAAAAGGCTGCCCGTGGGGACCACTGAATCAAGTGCAGATTTCACATCTTTACCAGACCTACCTCCCAGCACCTTGAGCAACAGCCAATTAGACAATCAGATGCACTATTATGTCTCCTTATTTTCCCTCCTCCCGGCCTTTGTTCTTACTGTTTCCTACTCCTGGAATTCCACACCTACCTCCCCATCCCCCTTGTCTCACTGATTCGGTTACTTTGGGCAAGTCCATGACTTTTCTAAATATTACTTCCTCATTTTCAAAAAGGGAAGAACAATAGTACTACCTCATATTGTAGCTAGGAAGACAAAGATAATGCAGAATGTACTGGCACATCACAAGCGCTCCATAAACAGTAGTTATTATAATTAATAATAATAAACAAAACCACAGAGAATTAGAAACCTTCTTTGAGAGGTTTCACATCTGTGTTGTAACTGGAACAGGATTGTGATTGGGTGATGAAGAAGCAGCAATTGGCCAAGTAAGGGCCCTTAAGAATTTGAGTAATTAAGTGGGGCCTCAGGGGTTTTTTTTGTTTAAAATGAGGGTACTGGTCTCCTCCAGTCTAATGTGCTATGTGCCATGAAAGTGTTCTATAGCAATTATTTGTTTCTGCCACATAAATGTCTGCCCTTTTCTGCAGCCAAACCCAGCAAAGTGCCCAATGCATGGGTACTTTTCTCAGTCCACGTAAGAGACTGAAGCTACTCAAAGCTTTATCCTTAAAGAATTTTAATTTTGTTTTCATTTAAAGGTTCAGAACTATATCCTTATGCTAGCTGTGAACTCAATTAACTTTAATGTTTTCCCAAAACTAAACACAAATGAAAAAGCCTTCAATGTTTTGAATCTAAAAGTCAAAGGAATTATAGATGACGGCTTACTCTAATACCAAAAACTTACTTCAACATTTCATGATTTTAATTTTGATTATAATTCCCGGAGGAAGTGCTGGATTAAGTTCTAATACACTTTTTCTAAAGAAGCTAGTTTAAAATAAGTTCCCATTTTAGTCTCTCAATTAGTGGAGTTTAAAATACCTTTTCCCTAGGATACAAATAAAGAACTTTGAGGGAAATGTAGAGCATTTATGTGAATCTAGCCATAGATATTGTTTTCATGAAATAAAAGGAAGGATAAGAGGGAATAAGGATGATGCCTACAGCCTGAAAAAACCAACAGAGCTGAAAGACTTTGACAGCAGGATGTAGGTTAGAACGCTTCTGCATGAAGCAAGGCTTTTTTGTGCAAGGGTCTCGCAAAGGGCATTCAGACAGGACTGTGTTTGGATTTAAATTAATCAACCAGTCAGTTCCACAATGCTAAGATTCCTTCTGTTTAACCGATTAAGGCAGGTTTACTGGCAGTTCCCAAATGATGTCAGTAGCTTCTAAAAGGTCAAATGCAGACACATACACCAAATGTCCCAGAGTAAAAAGCACCAATAATTATCCCCTGTATAATCTGCTGGGTGTGACTTCCTATGCAGTAGATTATCCCATTTTAATCAACCTCTCTGGTTTTCTTTTTTCTCTTTTCCAAAAAGCTGAAACATAATTTATAAATGTTAATGACATAAATGACAAGAAACCCTGTTTTATTCTACACACTATAAATAGCTCAGCTTCAATAGCACATGGCTGCCGGGGGGAGGGTGCAGAGTGGAACCTTCCAGTCGAAAAGGGCCAAGCACTGAATAAGCTAGTTAAAACCAAAGCAGTGTCTGTGTTATTAATACAAATTCACAGAAAGAAAGCTTTAGCTGTAACCCTTGTCAAGTAAGAAATGCTCAGAAAACAGCAACTATATAAAAAGGAAGAACATAAGCCGGATGGAAAATCCCATCTGGGTTCAAAACTATGGATTCCAGCCCTTTGGGAGTTTCTTTAAAGTCCAGTGTTTCATTGTTTTTCCCAAGTAGTAGGGATTGAATGCATTCTTGTAAAACATTAATCATGCACGTCTTGGGCACAGAGTCTAAAAGGAAAAGGGAAGAGAGGGTAAGGCAAGGATACTCAAGTATAAAGCAGTCAGGACCAGCTCTTGTCTGGCAATGCTGTGGAAACAAGGGCCACCAGCCCTGGGACTCAACACAGCCCCTCCCTCCCATTAATGTCCCTGACCTTCAGCTGTGGAAGAAGAGGCAATGCTGCAGTTTTCTCAGAGCATGGCAGTGGATCTAATGCCTGGCTCTGCCATTTCCAACCTCTGCGATCTTGAGAAACCTACTTAACCTCCCTGGGCCTCACTTGTACTATCTATAAAATTAAGGAAAGAAATCACACCTTCAAACGTTGCTGAGAGCATTCTGTGAGCCAGGCACTGTTTCTGGTGCTGGGAAGACAGGGTCGAACGAGCTAGACAAGGCCACCGCTCTAAGAGAACTTGCATTTTGGTATGGGAGATAAGATAATGAACCATTAAAGAAATAAATGACTACTTTGTATATGTGGAAAAGGGCTCTTGCAGAACCATATCACATGATAAAGAGATAAGAGACAGCCTGAATGGGGGGATGATTTAGATACAGTTGTCAGAGAGAAACCTCTGTCTCAGAGGAATGACATTTGAATAAGGAGAAGGAGCAAGATGCATAAAATAAAAAGACAGAGGCTGCCAGGCATAGAAACCAGTGAGAACAAAGGTCTCAAGACAGAAATGAGCTTAGAATGTTCAAGGAGCATAAAGAAGCCCAGCATGGCTGGAGTACAGGGAGTGGTGAGCACAGGAAGTTTAGATCATGCTAGACAGTTGAGTGAAGGAGACAAATAAATAAATGCACGAATGGTGCTTGGGATAGAAGATAAAACTGGAAATGTAAATTTTGGAGTCACTACTTAACACAAATCTCTGTAAAGCAACCAACACAGTGCCTGAACATCATGATTACGGATAACCAATTTCTCCATTCCCACCTTTCCAAGTAACTGAACCGACAATTTGCTTTAGGGAGGCTGTCAGCAAAATAGAAAGAAGAGAAACGATGGGTAGGGTTAGATTATCTGAGGGAGAGCAAATATGTTTCATGTTCAGCGCCAACTTCTAAGAAATAGTAGGGACTTCCCGGTGCTCTGTGTTGAGAAGGATTCTGAGGCCAAGGATAAGCCTGTGTAACAATGTGTTTTATATAAAATGCACAAACAATAAAGATTTCCAAGGCTTTGGAACTGGCAGTTTTTGTTCCCTATCAGTTTAATTTTGGTACTTATTTCTCACAATAATGGTACAAATCAGATACCATTACTGTAACTATTTTATAGTTAAATCTGAAGATCAGAGAGAATAATTTATTTGCCCAAAGTGACCAGCCTTCAAACATGGTTAAAACTGGGATCCAAATCTGGTTGTATCTAACTCTAGATATCATGCTTCCATCCACTGTGATATATGCATGAAAATTTGCAAAAATAAGCTCCTTCTTTGTATTCCCGTAACTGCATTTTAAGGGCCTTTACAGCTGAGCCTGTATAGCTGTCTCAAATATGGAATGTCTTGTACAATCATCATTCTAGTTCTGGCATGTTCTCTGGTTTCTAAATTCACATGTCACATTTTGAAGCAAGCATCCAGGCACAATTCTTTTCCACATTGCCATTAGTGCAAAACAGCCTATTTGTCAACAAATGCCAAATTCTATATGATTTTGTGATTAAGTAATCTTGTAAGCAAGATGACATAATTTTAGCAAACATCAGAATT
>RJWJ010038930.1:0-14702 GCA_004363605.1 Indri indri | reverse complement strand
TCTCCTGGGTTGCGTCTCTGGTTTCCCGAGTCCCATGGATTCTTTCTTGATTTTTTTGTCTCTCATCAGGGAACACATCTTCCAAGAGTTTTTGAGAAAGGGTTTGTGAGAGGTGGGTTTTCTGAGGTAGATTGTCTGAAGTGTCTTTATTCTGCTCTTACACTGGGTTTAGAAGTCTCTAGGTTGGAAATTATTCCTCAGAATGTTTAAGGTCTTGCTCTGTTGACATCCGGCTTCTGGTGTTGCCGTTCAGAAGCTCAGAGCCTTTCTCATTTCTAGTTATTTATTTATTTATTTTTGAGACAGAGTCTCACTCTGTCACCGGGCTAGAGGGCCGTAGCATCAGCTTAGCTCACAGCAACCTCAAGCTCCTGGGCTCAAGCGATCCTCCTGCCTCAGCCTCCCGAGTAGCTGGGACTACAGGCATGCACCACCATGCTGGCTAATTTTTTCTATATATTGTTAGTTGTCCAGCTAATTTCTTTCTATGTTTAGTAGAGACAGGGTCTCGCTCTTGCTCAGGCTGGTCTCAAACTCCTGAGCTCAAACGATCCGCCCACCTCGGCCTCTCAGAGTGCTAGGATTGCAGGTGTGAGCCACCGCGCCCAGCCTAGTTATTTTTAATGTGATCAGTTTCTCCCCATTCTGGAAGCTTCTGGGCTCTTCTCTCAATCCTGGTGAGTCTTGATGTGGGCCCTTTCTCATCCTTCCACCTTTTCCAATCCGGACATCCACAGCCTTTAGTACTAGAACATTTTTGCATTGCTTCTTTAACCTTTCGGCCCCTCCTTTTTTCTAGTTACATCTCTTTCCAGAACCACTGTTAATCCATCTTGTTTTTCCTGCCTGGTCCTCCAGCTTTCTGACATCTTCTGTTTTCCAGCTTGTTCACTTTTTGTTCTGCCCTCCGGGAGGTTCCCTTAGCTTTGCATACCACCTCGCTGGGAAATTGTTTTCATGTCTTCTGTCATATTTTTAAATTTCCAAATGCTCTTTCTGGTTCCAGTGTCCTGCGCAATGTCCTCACTCTCGGAGGGTATTTATTACAGGCTTTTACGAAGTTTTCTTTTTTTTCCATTGACTTGTTTCCTCCAAGTTTCATGTTTGTTTTGGTCTCCTTTCAAGCTAGAGGCTGCGCTGCCCCTCTGGATTTGAGAGTGAGACAACAAGAAGTGATCCGAAGCTCCAGGGAGGGTGGAGTTCGTCATCTGTTGGGGGGTAGGGGGAAGCCTCGATGTAGGGTGACTGGGTGGCCCAGTAACTCTCCATCGAGGACCCTGAAAAACGAGTATCCATAGGCGTGTTCTCTCGAGACCATTCAGTTTTGCCGGAGAGTGAGCTTCCGTCCTATGCTCACGCTCTGGGATCAGAGTTGGGAAGGGAACCAGGATACCACTGTTCGGCATGGGGACTTCCACCTCTGACCCTCTTTGCAATCCAGCAGCCCTCCCACTGTTTCTGGTGACCCCATGTTCTGAGCCCCCCGGTCCAGTCTCTCCATGGGGCAGGTGAGGGTGTTGCTTGCTGCAGGCGGGGAGGAGGGGACTCAGGGATGTAATTGCTCCCATAGACTTTGGCTCCATCTCCCTCTCATAGCCTCTGCTTTCCCACGCCCCCTGCTGACCTGTCCCTCTAATTCTGAGCCCTGTCACAGCAAGTCTGCTTCCGTCTCCCTTTCTCCAGATGCTCAGTCACAAATTCTCCCACTCTGCCAAGCCCGGTGCGTCTCCCTCTCGCCCGGCCCGGCCGCCCGTGCTGTGTCGCCGGCGAATGCGCTGCTGCCCCTCCTATGCTCCTGGTTCGTGGGGGCTGGTTCCTTTGACACTTGGACGTGGATCCAGGTTTGCGCAGAGGCCAATCTGCCACGTGGAGCCAGAGATCACAGAGGCTTTTAATAACATGGGGCCCTGCTTATGTTACGATGTTAGCGGGGTAAAAGCTGTGTGCAGAATTGTAGATATGCTAAGTAAAACAGAAGGAAAAGTAGAAAAAAGAAGGAGTAACCCACCAATTTGGAAATCACAGTTTCCGTAAGCTCCTGGGTGTTCTTGTACGTTCTGTGTGTGCTTTTCTGTGTTTTCTAAATTCCCCACGATAAGCACGGAATCCTCACGACGGTGGGGGAACCCAGTGCTTTCTACTCAGAAACAGTGTCTCAGAGGATGCTGGAACCGACTGGGGCTTTGAGGAGAAAGAACCGCAGCTCAGTCACAACCTACTGGCCCCTTTGAGCACTGTCTGGCTGTGGCAAGGCCCTGGCCTCCGACCTCCCTGCCAGCGCCTGTTCCCCCACATCAAGGCTCCGTGGGGCTCCAGGCAGGTCAGGTGTGAGTCTTTGAAGCTGTTCATGTTTTCTTCTCCCCAGAACTACCTGAAGAAGCAGGTCACGCCCCTCTTCTACCACTTCAAAACTGTCACCAACAACTGGGAAGACGTCCCGGAGAACCTCATGGACCAGTGAGTGTGACCTCCTATGGGTCTGGAGGTCTCAGGGGTACCTGGGGAGTCAGGAGCAACACCCTGGCAGTGCCTGGCCACCAGGGGCCACCAGGCAGGGGAGACGCCCACCCAGGAGCAGGGGCCCTGCCCTGAGGCTCTGTGTGGTCTGTGTGCCCATCTGGCCTCTTTATTTGTTTATTTTATTTTATTTTATTTTATTTTATTTTATTTTATTTTATTTTTTGAGACAGAGTCTCACTCTCTTGCCTGGGCTAGAGTGCTATGGCTTCAGCCTAGCTCACAGCAACCTCAAACTCCTGGGCTCAAGCAATCCTCCTTCCTCTTCCTCCCGGGTAGTTGGGACTATAGGCGCGCACCACCATGACTGGCTAATTTTTTCTATTTTTAGTTGTTTGAACAATTTATTTTTAGTAGAGACAGGGTCTCACTCTTGCTCAGGCTGGTCTCGAACTCCTCAGCTCAAGCAATCCTCCCGCCTCAGCCTCCCAGAGTGCTAGGATTACAGGCATGAGCCACCACACCCAGCCTGGCCTCTTTATTAAAAGGCCTGAACTGAAACTCTCTGAGGCCACGTCACCGGCTTAAGGTCATACAGCTTCCAGGTGTTGCAGTTGGGGCCAGACCCTGTGCCAGCCCCTTTGGGTCCTTGGGCTGCTTTGGGGACAAAGAAAGCTCAGGCCCAAGGCACAAGGCAAATAGGAGAGCCCTGGAGGGCCGGGTTGTGTGTCAGGAGGGGAATCCTGGCTGGAGTCTGGGCCAGGCCTGCTAGCCACATGCCACACCGCGCAGGTACTGCGAGATTAACGCCATCAGCACCGCCTGCTCCAATGGGCTGTCCGAGTGTGAGCAGCTGGCCTCCAGCCTTTTCAAGCAGTGGATGGAGCACCCCGATAATAACACGTGAGTGTCTCCGCCGCTCCTTCCCTGCCAAACTTCTGCCCCTCACACCGAATCTGGGAGCCCAGTGCCCTGTCCCGCCTCCCTGCTGCTGCTCCACACCTGACGTCCCCGCCCCACCCCAGGATCCACCCCAACCTGCGGTCCACCGTCTACTGCAACGCCATCTCGAACGGCGGCGAGGAGGAGTGGAACTTTGCCTGGGAGCAGTTCCAAAACACCACGCTGGTGAACGAGGCTGACAAACTCCGGGTAGCCCTGGCCTGCAGCAGGGAGGTGTGGATCCTGAACAGGTGAGGACCCGCCAGGGTGGGACTGGCATGCCCCGGTGCTCCCCAGGAGAACCATACAGGTCCCTGCGTTCCTCACAAGGTCCTTCCCGCCATCCTCACAAACTGTTGAGGTCGGGCAGTGTCTTCCCATGTTACAGAGCAGCACGCTGAGGCTCAGAGAAGCAAAGCGACTCATCCAAAGACCAGAGGCTTTAATAAGCAACAGAGGCACGAGTCAGGCTCAGGTCTGGTCCACATCCTGGCTTTTCACTGCGGCAGCCTCTTAGCCTCCACCGACAACTTCTTTCCCTCCTGCCAGGCTCTGGCGTAGCTGGGCCTGAGTCCTTCTGAAGGTCCAGCCAGGCACCCCCTCAAGCCCTCACTGCGTGCCTCACATGTCGTCACCTGGACCCCCAACGTCAAAGACAGGAGTGGCCACCTACCTGGCGCCAGGGCTTGGGACTCTAGTTCTTCTTCCTTCGTTTATTTCCATGTCAGCCATGACCCCTGGCATAGCCAGTGACCCTGTGACCCTGCTTCGGTGACTCAGTTTCCCATCTACAGAGGGAGGCGGGACCAAGGGATCCCTCAGCTCTCTGCAAGCCAAAGGCACATGGGGAGGACGCAGGGGGAGGTGGTGTGTGGGAGGGTGGGGTCCTTTGCGGACCTGGGTTCTCTCCAGAGTCATCGGCTGTAGCCCTCGGAAGCGGTCGCTGACCGGTATCCTGCCCTCACAGGTACCTGGGTTACACCCTGAACCCCAACCTGATCCGGAAGCAGGACGCCACCTCCACCATCACCAGCATTGCCAGCAACGTCATTGGGCAATCTCTGGCCTGGGAATTTGTCCAGGCCAACTGGAAGAAGCTCTTTGAGGAGTGAGTCTGCGGAGAGGGAGGGAGAGGGAGTCGGGGCAGCGAGCGCCGAGGCGGGGCCTGGGGTTCGGCCGTCTGTGGGGGGGGGGTGGGCGCTGCAGGGGAAGCGCTGCACGGACTGGTCGAACATTGGGCGGCAGCGTTCTCCGGAAGAGAGGGGAGTAAGGGACTCTGCAGTCAGGCCTGTGTTCGAGTCCCGACTCCCCATGTCCCAGTGGTGTCTCCTGAGGCATGTCCTTTCATTGCATCTATAATCATGCCTCCCTCGCGGGGCAGTTGTGAGGAGTCAGTGTCGCTGCCGACAGCGACCGTTAGTTCCTGGCCCCCTCACGGCCCCTCTCTCCCTGCCCTGCAGTTATGGCGGCGGCTCGTTCTCCTTCTCCAACCTCATCCAGGCAGTGACCCAGCGATTCTCCTCCGAGTTTGAGCTGCAACAGGTAAGGAGCTGCCCCCCAGCCCCGGGTTCTGTCTGGTCCCTTCCCGGTCCAAAGGGGCAGCTACCATTCAGCTCCCACTCAGCGTGGTCACGAGGACACGCCGCCGCCATGGTGCCAGGCCTTCCTCATTTACAGAAGAAGCTGTAAATGTTGCCGATTCAATTCCAAAAATTCATCTTGGAATTGTTGTATAGCCACAAAAGTAAAGAGAATGATACAATGAACCTCCATGTACCCATTACCCAGGTTCAACAATTATCAACATTTTGCCCATACTCTTTTGGGGTGGGCAATTTTATAGCAAATCACTGTCATAATTTCACCTGTATATGCTTTAGTCAGATCTAAAATAAAGGCATTTTTAAAAACATAATCACACTGTCATTAGCAAACCCAAGAAAATGAACAATTCCTTACTATCATCTTATACCCAGGCTGTATTCAAATTTTCTAGGTTGTTTTTAAAGTCTTTTTGCAATTGATATATATGTTTGAATCAGAAGCCAGATGAAGCCAACTTATTACATTAGGGTGATTCTTTTTTTTTTTTTTTTTGAGACAGAGTCTCCCCTTGTGGCCCAGGCTGGAGTGCAGTGGAGTCATCATAGCTCGCTGCAACCTCCAACTCCTGGGCTCAAGCGATCCTCCTGCCTCAGCGTCCCGAGTAGCTGGGACTACAGGCTCATGTCACCACGCCTGGCTAATTTTTCTATTTTTTTGTAGAGATGGGGTCTCACTCTTGCTCAAGCTGGTCTCAAACTCCTCAAGTGATCCAAGAGTTCTTATGTATTCTTAATACTAGACTCTTATCAGAGTTATGATTTGCAAATATTGTCTCTCATTGTATGGATTGATAGTGTCTTTGCACTCTTTTGATACACAAAAGTTTTTAATTTTGATAAAATCCAATTTATCTGTTTTTCCTTTGGTTGCTTATACTTAAGGTGTCATATCTAAGAAACTATTGCCTAATCCAAGATTTACACCTATTTTTTTCTAAGAGTTTTATTGTTTTCAGTCTTCCACATAGGAATTTGATCTATTTTGACTTAATTTTCACATATGGTATGAAGCAGGAGTCTAGATTCGTTCTTTCACAAGTGATTATCCAGTTGTCCCAGCACCATTTGTTGAAAAAAACTATGCTTCCTTTTGAATGGGCTTGGCAACCTTGTTGAAAATCAATCGAATGTAACGTAGGGTTTATTTCTGGACTCTCAGTTCCATCGAGCTCTATTGCTATCCTTATGCCAGAGCCATATTGCAGCTTCGTGTTGAGTTTTTAAACTGGAAAGTGTGAGTCCTTCAGTGTTTTCAATATTGTTTTGGCTATTCTGGGTCCTTCCCATTTCCTTATGAATTTTAGGATCAGCTTGTCAATTTCTGCAAAAAAAAAAAAAAGAAAGGTAGTCGAGATTTTGATAGGGATTACATTGAATCTCTAGATCAATTTGGGGACTACTGCCATTTTAATAATATCAAATCTTCTAATCCATGAACACAGATTTGGGCCTTTTTTCCTTTTATTTAGGTGTTCTTTAATTTCTTTCAACAATATTTTAGAGTTTTCAGTATACTAGTTTTATACTTCTTTTGCCAAATTTATTCCTAAGTATTTTATTCTTTTCGATGCTATTATAAATGGCATTGTTTCCTTTAATTTCATTTTCAGGGTTTTCATCGCTAGTGTATAGGAATACAATTGATTTTTGTATACCGCTCATATCCTGCAACCTTGCTGAAATCATTAGTTCTAACAGTTTGTGAGTGTGTGTGTGTGTGTGTGTGTGTGTATGTGTGTTTGGATTCCTTAGGATTTTATGTATACAAAATCATGTCTTCTGCCTGTATAATTTTACTTCTTCCTCTCTGGATCCTTTAATTCCATTTTCTTTCCTAATTGCCCTAGCTAGACTCTCCAGTACTGGTATGTCTTATAAGCTATAATGGTCTTTTTTTTTTTTAAAAAAAGCCATTTATTTATTGAAGCAACTGGATCATTTTTGGTTTAGAAATTTCCACATTTTAGATCTGGCTGGTGGCTTCCATGTGATGTCCATTTAATTCTTCCCTCTCTCCCCTCTCCATTGGATTGAGATTACAATTCAGTTAAAAACTGAGGGCCAACCTCAATGAAATACCACAGGATGAGGGCTACACACGTTCCTGAGCCAGATTGCACTTGGGGCTGCGTAGGTGAGGACCTCGCCCTGGGGAAAGGCGAGGGACTGGTCCTCCCCACCCTGGAACAGAGTGTGGTCCCCATCCCTGGGGGCCCTAAAGTGGAGTGGGGAGCCAGAGGACTGGGAGACCCTCCCCTCAACGCACGTTAGGGACCCAGCCTGGGGCTGATAGTCTTTGTGTCCCGGCAGCTGGAACAGTTCAAGGAGAACAACCAGGAAACGGGCTTCGGCTCAGGCACCCGGGCGCTGGAGCAAGCCCTGGAGAAGACGAAAGCCAACATCAAGTGGGTGAAGGAGAACAAGGAGACAGTGCTCAGCTGGTTCACAGAAAACAGCAAATAGTCCCTGGGCCTCCAAGTCACCTGGCCCCCGTGCAAGATGCCCGCGTGTGTCTGTCCCAGCGGCCTGGCAGGGCCTCCATTCCCAGAGCCTCAGGCACCGGTGTCATCCCCTCTGCTCTGCCCTCGGGGCCAGTCTAGTTTCAGGTGGCCAGGCTGTCCCAGCACCTCCCAGCCCTGCCCCTTGTGCTAGCCCCCCCCGGCCTGGCGCTGGGGCCGATCTCAGGGAAGCCCGGCTGCAGGGCTGCATAAGCAGAAGCTCTCGACGGACCGTGGACGGCCTTGGCGGGGCCGCCCTGCACCCTCTCGCACCTTCCCATAAAGACCCCAAACCTGAGGAATCAATAGGCAGCAGATCTGTATATTTTTTCTAAGAGAAAATGTAAATAAAGGATTTCTAGATGACTTGTGAGGCTCATTACTAAACTAAAGCCAGAGTGGTCGGCACCGCAGCTGGGGAGGCTGAGGCGGAGGAGAGCTGGGGCCATGGGGAGCTCTGTGGGGCCTGGGAGGGGACAAGTGCCCGGCCTGCCGGCCCTTCCCGAGGGCGCCCTGCACCTGTGCTGCGATGGGTGTCTGCTTGCAGGGATCATTTCAGCCCGACTCCTGTGGCAGCTCGAGATGCCGGGTGGCAGTGAAGCAACTGTGGACCCAGCACTCCCATGGTGGTGACAGCGGGTCCTGGCAGAGTGCAGAGGGTGCGATCCAGAAAGCACCCACCCTTGCGTGAGGCGAGGGAGCAGGTGCTGGCTGCACCCCCCCTTCCTGTACCTCAGGAACACCTGGGACACCTGCGACAGTGGGGGAAAGGTCAGCGCAGGGAAGGCAGCAAGCCCGGGCCCAGGCTTGATGTGACCACTCACCAGCCAGGGGCACGGCCCACCACCTCTCCAGGCTCTGTGGTGAGTGGGCAAGTGGAATATCAACTTGGAAACAGGTTGTTTTCTAGAGTGGCACAGGGACAGGCTGGGCTGAGGGGGCAGGCAAGCCACCAGGTGGAGACAGATTTGCCAGGCTCATAAGATGGGTGCTGTGCCCCAGATCACCCGGGACACTGGTGATCAGGGCCACCTCTGGGATCCACACAGCTCCTGGTGGGCCAGCTGATCCCTTCTTGGCAAAGGGAGCCAGATTGTGGGAGGCTCACCTCAGCCTCAGCCCCACGAGGCCCAGAAGAGCATCCGAGCATGATGGGAGGGAAAGGAAGGTGGTAACAGCCTCAGGGGGCCTTGGAGTCACCTCCAACTGACACTGTGGGCTGGAATCTTGGAGTCCAGGAGGTCTGCTTTCAGAGCGCAGCTCAGCCACTGTTTCTTGGGCAAGTGACCCAACCCCCTGAGCCTCAGTTTGCTCATCTGCACGAGGAAGTAATGAGGCCTGTTGGGTTGGTGTGTGGATGTGAGGACATTCGCATACTTAGCATGTGGCCTGCCACATAGGACAGCCGGTATGATTACCGCCTGGCCCCGTCTCCTGGCTGCAAGCCCCTCCAGCCTCTTCCTCCTTGTGAGAAGCAGGCGGGCCAGGAAGGCCCCCCACCACCATCCGCACATCAAAGAGCAGCGTGGAGGCCGGGGGAGATGGGGTGATGTCCCTCCACCAGCCGGGAGGCTCCCTGGGCTGCCCCAGATTAAGTCTCCCAGCTCCTCTGGGCTGGCCCTTCCTGTCTCCAGTACCCAGCAGCTGTGGCTGGCACTTGACCTTCTGGGGGCCGGCTGGGGGAGGGGCCAGCTTCACCGTCTTGGGTCCCTGATGGGCTCCGGGCTCCCGGGACATTGCAGGGGAGAGCTGGCCTGCCAGGGAGAAGAGTCTATGCACATTATCTCATTTAGTCCTCTCCATGCTGTGAGATAAGGACTGTCTTTATCTCAGCGTCACAGACAAGGAAACTGAAGGGCAAGGAGGTTAAGTCACAGCCCAGTGGGCCAGAACTGGAACCTGCTGTCTGGCTCTACTGTACGTGTGCGGATGCCCACCCTCCACCCGGAGCTGGGGCAGGTCAGTACCGTCCACACCGCCATGCTCGTGCCACCCGGCAGCTTACCACGCTGGCGTTCACAAGGCCCTGTGTGGCTGGAGGAAGCCCATTCCCGGGATGCAGTGAGGACACCCAGAGCCAGAGACCTGCCTGCAGAACCTTGGTCAAGGTCAAAGAGCAAAAACCAGCTAGAACTCAGGTTGCTGGTTCCCTGCCCAGGCCTCTGTCTGCAGGGGGATGACCCCTCAGCTCTCCAGGCCAGCAGGAGGGAAGGTTCTTCAGATCAGCAAGGAACAGCCTCTGGAAGCGGGGCAGCAGCCCAGCTGAGCAACCGTTCAGCGCAGCACTGGCCCTGGGCAGACAGGGCTCTGCTCCCATCCTCAGGTGCCCATATGAGAAACCGGCGCGTCCTCTCCATTGGCACTGTCTTTGAAAGGCCTGGACGAGCTACTCAGTGACTCCAGTCTCTTCCGGATGGTGACTGGGGTCCCCAGGAAGAAGGTGTGGGCAGACCAGTCATCCCAGACGGGGTACCAGCATCGGCCTCTGTCCCTCTCCCACCAGGCATCTGGCAGAGAGGTACAGCCAGAGCAGCACACCTGGAATGGAGCCATAGGTGGATGGACAGACAGACAGACAGATGGGAGGCAGGGGTTGCCGCTCTGAGAGGCAGGGCTGAGCCTTCCCTCCAGGAGTTGCAGAATTAGCCTGAGCTGGGATGCTGTCACCCCAGCAACGGCTAGGACATCCCACGTGACTCCAGCTCGGAATCCACACGCATTTCTCAGCTGGAGTGACGGCAGTGCCAGGGGCCACTCGCTGTGCCTTTGCTGCCCTGAGAGGAACACGTGGAGGGGAGCCGGAGGACGGGGCCGCTGGGCTCTAGAGGATGCTCGTCTCCAGCTACTGCCGGTGGAGGCCAGTCCTCTCCTGGGCTCCACTCAAGCCCACACAGGGCATGAGAGCTGGAGAGCGTGGCTGGGAGACCCTGCCTCTGTCCCCACAGGGACTAACCCCAGACAGGTGGGAGCCAAAGGAAGGACACAGGGCCATTGTTCAGCTCTGCCTTCAGCACAGATGCCAAGAGTCCAGGGAGCCAAGACCTCAGGTCTTCCTGGGAGGGAGAGAGCGCTGCAGGAGTCAGGGGCCTGTGTCCACACCTCTCTGGAGGGCTAGGGGACGTCGTTCCCCTCCCTGGGCCTCAGTTTCCTCATCTATAAAATGAATGGATGAAGAATAGCCATTGCTCCCAAAGCTGGCTGGGCCCCAGCATCCCCTGGAGAGGGTCTTGTTAGAGCCTGGGAACCTGGGGCTTTAGCCTGGGAACCTAATCCACTGAATCGCCCTCCTGGACTAGGACCCTGGGACCAGGATGGCTCCATATGCAGCCAGGTTTGGGAACCACTGGACTAGGTCATCTTTTGGGTAACGTGACTCTACTCAGCCACTCATTTTGTTGAGCATTTACTATGTGCCAAGCATAAGAAGGCTGAGAGGTAGGCTCTATTATTGTCTCCACTTCACAGTTGAAGAAACTGGGGCTCAGAGAGGGAGTGACTTGCCTGATGCCACAGGACATGTCAGCAGGCAGAGCACTGCCACGCGGGTCAGAGGGCAGGCCCTGCACGTGGCCAGGAGTGCAGGCAGCTCGTGCTCTGGGCCGCCTCTTTCCCCCTCTGTCCGCCTGGCCTGTCACAGTGGCTTCGTGCCTGGCTCCATTTCTGTGAAGCTGCCAGAGGGACAGAGAGCAGCACTGACCGGCTCACCTGCTATTCCCCACCTTTCGAGCCTCCCGCCACACCAGCCCACGGGGCTCCACGTGGCCACAGCCGTGCCCCCGAGCTCCTTCCCAACCCCCGCTCGTCACTCTTCCCCGTCAACTCTAGCCACTAGCTACTTCTGTTTCGACTTGGCTCATGCGGTTTCTTCTGCCTGGGTCGCTCTTCCCTCACTCCTCTTGGCAAACTCCTGCACATCCTTCAACACCTGTCTCCAAGGTCACCTCTCCTGTAACTCTCCCCTCCCGAGCCAGCAGATACAGAAGGAAGTCACCATCACTGCTGCGGAGCCTTTGCTAATGGATCACGGCGTCATTTCCCCAAGATCCTGGCTGTGCCTCTCACTCGTGCAAGACAGCACAACCAAGGCAGCAGGACTAACGGATCAGGTCACTCAAGAACAAAACAGTACTGCCACCCCTGCCTCCCACCAGGCTGTCACGTCCTAGTCCTAAAGCACCTTACGGAAACCCCCGCCCTTGCATTTAGGACCCGGGCTGTGCTCATTTATTTCCCTGTAATTCACCTCATTAGTTGGGAAGTATTTTCCCTCTGGCACCCAACACCAGGTGTCACGAGCTGAATTGTGTCCCCCTAAAATTCATATGTTTAAGTTCTAACCTCCGGCACCTTAGAATGTGACTGTATTTGGAGACAGATCCCTAAAAGAGGTAACCAAGGTTAAATGGGGTCTGAGGGTGGGCACTAAACCAATATGATGGGTGTCCTTATAAGAAGGGATGAAGACACAGATGGGTGACCATGTGGGGACACAGTGGACGGGTGGCCATCTGCAACCAAAGGAGAGGCCTCAGAAGAAACCAACCCTACCTATATGATTATCTTGGACTTCTGGCCTCCAGAACCGTGGGAAATAAATTTCTGGTGTTTAAGCCACGCAGTCTGTGGTAGTTTGGTATGGCAGCCCTAGCAACCAACACACTGGGCCTAGCACACAGGGGCCACTCACAGCCATCCTTTGAAAAACAATTTCACAGTTGTGAAAGAGCTCTAATCACAGGGCTCTGGGAATCCAGTCTCCCTATTTCGAGGCCCCGTCTGCCTGTCCTAGCTGTGTGCACCCAGCCCGCAGTCAGCAGGAATGCACCCAGAAGAGTGCAAAAGGGAAGTGGTGATGTGTCTGCGGTGAGTGAACAGGCCCAAGCCCCAGCCCACCTGTGTCTCTTTGCACAGCAGGCCAAGGGGAGCCCCTGGCCCTGGAGCCCAGGTGCAATAAATATTATCAAATTGGCAAGTGAGGCCCACGCCAACCTTGGAAGGCCTGGATTTGGGGAGGAGAAGAGTAGCATGACTTGTTCCTTCCAGAAGGGGAACATTTTTTCTTTTCCAGAGGCAAAGAAAACAAAACAAAAAACCAACCCAACACCCAAGATGATAGAACAAAAACAGACCAAACCAAATTTTTGTTGTGTGTTTTTTTAAAGAAGTACAAAAAATTGAAGTACGCAAGCTTCTGGCTGTCACCAGGAAGCAGAGCATGGGGCTGCCCCCACACCCACTCCCCCACAGTCCCAGCCCCGCCTCCTTTGGGGTCAAGCAGCCCTCATCCTACAGCAGCTCACACTGCTCTGCGGAGCACTGGCATTCTGGGGGTGTCTAGTGGTGGAAGACACCGCCCCAGCCACTGCCTGTCTCAAGCACTGCTTCCGTGAAAGACATCCCTGGGCAAAAGGATCCTTGGCTAACGGCAAGCTTGAAAACTACTGAGGTAGCAAATGAGGCACCCACACAACAGGCCTGATTCCTAGCTGGAAAGGGGGCAGGTAGTGCTATTTAGTAGAAGACACCCAGGTGGGCCTCCTCCAGGTCCTCTGGCCAAAGTTCAGGGCAGCCACTGAGCCGCAGGCCTGAGCTCTGGGGAGGGCTTGCTTCACTGAGCTGGAAGGCAGGGCCTGGTCCCTGGTCCTCTGAGCCGGGAAGCATCTCTGCACTGTGGCTCCAGCATCCCCACTGGGTCTGAGGCTGGAGTCTTTGGCAAGATGGGCGGGGAAGGAGGGGTGGGGTTTCCAGCGACAGACAGGACTCTGGAGACACAGAGATACTCTGCAAGAGAGATAAGAGCAGCTGCTTAGAGGCCACTGCCTGATGAGATTTCAAACATGAAAGTTCCCCCAGGTGTGGATGGCAGAGTCTGCACAGCCCTGCTCCACGCATGCAGCAAAGCACAGCGGTTACAGTGGTTAAGAGCCTTGGCTCTAAAGACACACTGCCAAGGCTCAAATCCAAGTTCTGCTACTCACTACCACTGAGAACTCAGTAACCTCATTTAGTCTCAGTTTTCTCATCTGCAAAATGGGATGATGATAATAATACCTACTTACTTCCCAGGGTTGTTGGGAGAGCTGAATAAGTTAATACACAAGTGATGTTGGGCACACGGTAAGTCTTCAGTAAATTTTGGTTATTAATATGATCTTCCATGCACTAGGAGCCAGTCATGGGCCTCATGAATGAAAGAAGCTTGAAGAAAACATGAAGTCACCAGCTCCAAGGCCATCTACTCGAGGAGCACTGCCCTTACCCTGGGGCTTCCTCCCTCCACCAAACACTTCATACAGCAGCGCTTGGAGCCATTTTCCCGACAGAGCCCCCAGGCTCCACCTTCCACCCTCCGAGCTAGTTCGAGGACTATCCCCTTTCTCCATGGCTGTGAAGACTGCTGGGTGGCAGTGATGTGACTGGTGGTGGCATTAACTTCTCAGGGCCCCACCTCTTCCCCCAAGGAGGTCAGGGTTCCTTCCATTCTCTCCTCTATTAGATAACGCTGGTTACATAACCTGGGATTTAAAAAGTATGAGATTCTCTGCACACTAAAGGTTCCATTTCCAACTGAAGTCTGGGGACCGAGGGAAGCAGCTAGGGCCTCGACGTGTACCTGGTATACTGCAGCCAGCTCCACGGGCCCCGGGGGCGTCGTCCAGGGCACTGCCTGGTTCCCGCGCTCTGGGGATGTCTGCGTCCTGGGAAAGGCTTGGGGTGGTATCCAAAGAGACTCGTCAGGGGCTCTCCCTTGGGACGGATGCGGGGGAGACTGCATCTTGGGGCAGTAAGGGGGCGTCACCCAGGGATGTGTGTCCGGGAACCCGCTCCCCAGGTGCTCGGGCGCGGCTCCGGGTCCAGGGCAGGCGGCCGGGGACCCCCAGGACGCCCCGGCGTGGGCGGCCGAGCCCAGGCCCGGGCCGCGCACCTGCACCTGCGTCTGCGCCTGCGCGGGGCCGCCGTCGGGGCAGAGCGGGCAGCCCCGGGGAGACGCCGCGTCGCTGTGCCGCCGGCGCCGGCGCTGCAGGCTCTCCTCGCCGAGGCCCAGCACGGCCGACAGGTGGCCGATGTAGCGGATGGCCAGGCGCAGCGTCTCGATCTTGGTGAGGCTCTGGCCGGCGGGCGCCACGGACGGCGGCAGGAAGCGGCGCAGCTCGTGCAGGGCGCGGGCGAGCGTGCGCATGCGCAGCTTCTCGCGCTCGCT
>RJWJ010038929.1:0-14699 GCA_004363605.1 Indri indri | reverse complement strand
TTGAATTTAGATTTTTGAAACCTCTTACTTTCCAAGAAGTTATTTGATAGGCACAGTATACATTGAGTCATAGTGCACCAAGGGAAGGGGAAATCTAGGTGTAAGAGTGAGTGGCACAGACCAGGCTACGAGAGGGTTGCTGCCTTTTTAGTTATATTATTTTCTAACAAAGTTACGTTGGAGAAATGCTGAGAAATTGGCAGCAGCCTGTGTGATCTTCCAGAGCATCTCCTCTGACCTTCCCTTCTTGTCCCTAAAATCTACAAGTGGTGGGTGTTTGAAGCAGCAAGATGTTTACTTGGGTCTGAAACTTCCTGTTTGAATATCAAGGTTCCCTTTGGGCAGATTTTTTTTATGTTTTGCGGATTCATTTCTGGTGGCTCCAAAAGGTCCATGAGCTGCCTTCCCTACCTGCTGATGCGTCTTTCTCCCTGTAAAAATCTCCTGTAAAGAAAAGAAAAATCGCATTGCTTTCCATGAGCTAGGATCTGTAAGTAAATCAGGGCAGAAAATGAAGTACAAACATCAATCTGCTATTCATTTATTCATTCAGCAAATATTAAGTACTTACCATGTGCCAAGCTCTGTAATAGGCTCCAAAAAGCATTGTCCACTGACCTGGGAGAACCTGCCAAGAACATTCAGAAGCACTTGGGTCATACTTCTGAGAGTCAGACTTCACAATCAGTAAATATTGAAACTACTGTATCTAAGAACTCAGAGCTCGTGAACTTTTACAGAATCGATGAAGATAGTACCCGAATCAGCATTGTTCTGTAGAACTTTCTGCTGTGATGAAAATGTCCTTAATCTGCCTTATCCAAAAGGTAGTCAGTAGGTGCATGTGGCTAACTGAGCACTTGAAATGTGGCTAGTGAAGTTTAAGAACTGAATTTTTAAGTTTATTTAATTTCAATGAATTTAAATAGCCTCAGGTGGCTGATATATTGGACAGCACAGCTTCAGAGCAAAAGTGCTTTAATAGATGGCATTGTCCTGGGCTGTCATTTCCCTCTTAACCACCTGGTTGCTTGTGGAGTGTTTACCAACTGGGCTTTGATAAAATTTGAGTATTATACATATTTACCGTGTCATGTCTGATAAGTGTAAAAGCAGGAAGAGTGTATGGGGCACACGGTTTAATGGCAATGAATAGAGATGAAATCATTGAAAATGATGAGAAGAAAAGTGTTGTATTCAATAGTAGGAACTATTCGGAAAAAAATGAACAAATTTTGTAATAATTGGTAATACTCAGCAAGATGGAGGAAAAGCTTTTGATAAAACGGGAAAACATTTGAGTGGGTCGACTATTGGCTTCTATTCATTTAAGAAATGGCTGGGAGTTTTTTGATAGCTAAAGGAGGTGGTGAAAACACCGCAGTTGACCTTTTTTTGTAGTTGCAAGCTGTGGATGGTTCTGTAGCTTCAAGCTCTCTATGAATCTGCATGGCATCGCAATAAATATTCAGGTGGGCAGTGCTGGATATCAGAGCAGCTAAGGGCCTTCGAGGACACCTGCAGAGCTTAGAGGCCCAGTAGATTTTTCAATGTAGGTGAAACTGACGGGGAAAATGCCCGAATAGCATGCGTATTGGCAAGGAGTGCTGAGCTTTTAAACTACAGGTAAGCAAAGGCGCTTTTGCTGAGCAAAAGCAAAGGTGGAACTGAGGAAAAGGTCTTACTCTTTATCCCCAAATACTTTTTAGTGCCAAGTCTGGAGGTAGACAGCCACATTTACAGGCATTAGGGTTTCTCCATTGTTAGGAGCAGCCTTGAGGTAGCATGCATGAGAGAGTTCTCACAGTTAGTCCTCTGTTGAAATACATTCCAATTTTGAGTTTTGTAATTTGTAGTAAAAATACAATGATGTAAAGGCATAACAATAGAAAAATGCGGTTATAGGAAGAGGAGAAAGAATGATGTCTATTGAGTATTATGGGCCAGGTATTATAGAGCGTGTGTGTACGCATGTGCACACGTGTGTTTTGCGTGTGTATGTGTATTCTTTATTGAAAGGTAGGTGGTATGGTATCTTTATTTTCAGAGGATGAAATTAAGGCTCATGTTAAATGAGATTCTTTTTTTCCACAACTACTGAGGTAAAATTCACATACCACAAAACTCACTCGTTAAAAGTATACATTCAGTGATTTTTAGTATGGTCACAAAGTTGTGTATCCATCACCCTAGTCAACTTTAGAACATATTCATCACCTCAAAAATAAATCCCAGATCCTAAGCTGTCAGCACACCCCTTAGTCCTGCCATTGCCCCATGCCTTGCCCCAGGCAACCACTAATCTGTTTTCTGACTCTTGGGTTTTCCTGTTCTGCACTTGTCATGTGAATGGAATCATGTAGCATGTGGCCTTTTGTGACTGGCTTTTTTCACACAGCATAATGTTTGCGGTACTTATCCACATTGTAGCATGTATTAGTACTTCATTCCTTTTTATTGCTGAATAATATGTCATTGAATAGACAGGTCACATTTTATTCATTCATCAGTTGATGGATTGTTTCTACTTTTTGGCTGTTAGGAATAATGCCAATTATTAGGAATAATGCCAATTAGCATACAAGTTTCTGTGTGGATACATGGTTTCATTTGAGTATAGGAGTGGAATTGCTGGGTCATATTGGTACCCTGTGTTTAATATTCGAGTAATTGACAGTTTTTCACAGAGGCGGCACCATTTTACGTTCCCATCAGCAATGTATGGCAGTTCCCATTTCTCCACATCCTCATCAACACTTACTTTCTGTCTTTGATTTTAGCCTTCCTAGTGGGTGTGAAGCAGTATCTTATTACGGTTTTTCATTTCCCTAATGACTAACGGTGCAGAGAACCTGCAGCCTTGGGGTCGCGTGTGGCCTTTTGACTGAATCCAAATTTTACAGCACGAATCCTTTTGTTAAAGGGATTTGTTCTGTGAAGTTTGGATTTCGTCAAGGGGCCGCACCCCTGCTTGGGTTTTTTGTTCATTTATTATTAAATTGTAAGAGTTGTTTATATATTCTGGATATAGGTCTCTTATCAGATATGTGCTTTGCAAATATCTTCTCCTGTTCTGTGGGTTGTCTTTCTTGTTCTGTCCTCTGAAATACGTGAGAGGGCTCAGTGTAGATCCCCGCCCTCACAACGTTTCCTGAAGTGAGTATACACAACTTCAGGTAAAATGATTTAAAAAAGGATGGATTTAACCTTTGCCTGAGCTACTTGGGAGGACCACAAAGCTCTGAAGACTTGAGACTCTTACGTGTACCGAAAGGAAATTTTGGAAGCGGATTTTCTGGAGACTTTTATGTATAGAAACTAGTGTTCTCTTGGATTAGACAGAGAACTGCTTGAAAGGAGGGTACCATACCCAGAAGACTCCCCTTGATCATTTTAGGGCCTTTACTTTCATGATTTAAATAGTGTTTCCCAAACTTGTCTATCACAAGAATTACCTGGCTTTAGATTTCTAGGGCTGCCTGAAGATTCTGGTTTAGTCGTTCTGAAGGGCCACTTTTCATAATCACTCCATGTGATTCTTAAGATCAGCATGTTTGGGAAGCTCTGATCTAACAGGTGAAGTAATGACCTTCTAGTGGTCTCCTCTGCAGCTTAATTAGTTCTCTTTAGTGGGTGTGGCCTCCAGGTGGCAACCATCTCTCGCTGAGGGAGAGTACAAGGAGCTGATCGGCCAGTCTGGCCACTTTGCTGACCTCAGCACTGGATCTTGAGGCAACTCAAATTGTCCCCCCTGCGCCCCCACATGCTAGAGATGGTTCATAAAAATTTAAACCAGGCTCACAACATTTTCAAGTTATAAGGTTGCCACCACTCTCTTGAGAGTAATCCTCCCTCCTCCTCCCCTCTTTTTAAAGATGAGTTCATATTTTATCACTGCTGAATCCCTGGAGGCCTCCCGTAGCCATACAGATCTCCACGAAACAAACCCAAGGGGAGAAAAGGACATGGAAAGAAAGACAGACCACATTTTATATAATCTCTACACTTTGCTTGTTTTAGGTGGCTGATTAGCGTCTCCTGAAAATTTGATAAATGGAAAGTCGGGAGGGGGAGACTTATTTGCCTGTCCTCTCTTTTTAAAATTTCTTTTTTTTTTTAGAGACAGGATCTTGCTGTGTTGCCCAGGCTGGAGCTCAGTGGCTATTCACAGGCATGATCATAGGACACTGCAGCCTTCAACTCCTGGCCTCAACTGATCCTCCTGCCTCAGCCTCCCTGGCAGCTGGGATCACAGGTGTGTGCCACCACACCTGGCTCTGTCTCTTAAAGGATTTTCTGTGCCACCAAGAGGCAGTGCAGCATAGTGGTGAGAATGTGACCTTGAGTTAGATAGTCTGATTTGCTTCTTGGCTCTGTCACCTTCTAGCGGTGTCGCCTTGGTCAAGTTATCTTAACATCTCTGTGCCTTGCTGCCTCATTGAGCTCATGGAATACCTCACTAACATTTGGTGGTTGGGAAAGGCTTAGAGCTCTTTCTGAAAAGCGATAAGGAGGCAGTAAATGCGACCTGGTTGGTAGGTTACACTTACCTGTGTGGGAGGTGGAATTTATCATCACCTGTCTTAAAGTCACACATCTATCAAATGTTAAAACTGTCCTTTCTTGTACCCTATGCTGTGATTGCCTATAGGTGTGCTTTATGGATGCCAAGAGGAAAATTCTAGTATAATTTGCCCTCTGTATCCGTACATACTGTATCTGCGGGTTCAACCAAGCTTGGATCAAAAATATTTTTAAAAAGTTATGTCTGTATGGAAAATGTACAGACATTTTTTCTTTGTCATTCCCTAAATAATATGATGTAACAACTATTACACAGCATTTACATTGTATTAGGTATTATAAGCAGTCTAGAGATGATTTAAAGTATACAGGAGGTTGTGTGTAGGCTATATGCAAATACTACATCATTTTATATGTAAGGGACTTGAGCATCTGCTCTGAAGGAGGGCGTAGAACCTGTGTCCTGAGGATACCAAGGGAAGACTATACTTTGTGTGGTGCTTTGACACATAGTCATTCAATAAATGTTCAGTGAATGAGGCAAGCACTATAGGCTCTTAAATAGCTAAGCACAGGAACCCTCCCAAAAATATATGGACTGAGTAGACATTTAGTAGACATTTAGTCTTGTCTAATGGTGAAATAGAATTTCCAGAGTCAATAGGATTTCTGGTCTAATAATTTTTTGCTGTTGGCTTTGCTGTGGAGTCTCATTACATCTCCTGCTTTGGAGAAGTGGGATTTCCCCCACTTCCCAGCCAGCATCCATAAGCTGCTTTTAGAGCTCCAGGTGTGTGACTTTTATCATAGCTCTCATGCAAATGACAACCTAGGGCACAAAAGATAAGCATGATGTGCTACTATGAATTTCCTCACCCTGCTCTTTCCTTTCTGGCACAGGCTTCTGATAGAAGTAGATAAAGGTGTGGGCTGAGTTTGCCTGGCGTGATGTAACGGTCTCAGCAATTTTGTTTCATTCATTCTTTTGATTTTATCGTATTTTTCCATTTTTGATGTATTTCTTCCTACCTTCCTGGTGTGGCTTGTGTATCAGTTGATGGCCTCTCATATTGCTGGGTCCTGTTTGGGAAAAAAAAAATCTAATGAGACATAGCATAATATTCTAAAACTGGAGCTTAAGTAAAGATAGATAATTTATAGATTTAAAAGAAATTGATAGGTTAGAGAAATTAAAGCCAAAATTTTAGAAGCATTACTAACATAAATGTATCTATGATTATTTAGTCAATGATAAAATGGTTTAATTTACAAAATTATTATATATCAATAAGATTAACAGGGGAGTTAGGAGAATGGTAATTCCATTTTCTTAACCTGGTGATGATTATAGGGGTTTTTGCATTATGAATCTTCATATTTTATAAATGTTTTGCAAGTTTCATTTTGCTTCTGTTTAGTAAAAACAATTAAAATGTAAAACATTTGCCAGTAGAATTCTCTTATGGCCATTTAATGGCTTTCTACAGCATTCCATTTAGCTTTCATGGTGAAACAACTCTTTCTTATTATGTCTGTATTTGTTTTACATAATATTGAAATTACGTAATTTCAGTAGCAAGTACAACCGGCACAAATCCATTTGGGGGCAAACACAACTGATTCTTGGTAACCATCAACTCAGTGGTGGGAGCAGACTTTCATGAGCTTGCCAGAGTCTTGATTACTAGCTGTAAGCACTAGGTGATAATGGGTGTTAGACAGCGAGTCTTATAGGGTGGCTGTTCATCCTGGAGTAGGTTAATTGGAGGGCGGCTAGGAGCTTCTGCTGTATATGTAACCAGAAGCAAAAGCAAACCTGACATAGTATATGAAAACTAATAAGATAGAGAAATTAAGACTCTTTCCATTTTGTTTTAAAATCACTTTTGGGTTTTATCTGTCTCACATTACTTCTGTTGTGTACAAAACTACTTCACTCCTGAATAATTTATTTTTATATCTAAGCATTTTGCCAAAATTATTTGCTTTCCTTTTACCTGGAAGATAATTTCAAGTTCTTTTAAAATGTGGTTTATAAAAATAGGACCCACTATGTCCATCTACTGAGTAAGTGCATTACTAAAGTGTAAAACAACAAAAACATTTTTTTCTGTCTTGTACTTGAGTCCAGAAGTTCACTGAAAGTGGGTTACACCCGGATTTTATATACCATTAAACCATAAAGTGCTTTGTACTTTGCGTCATGATTTCTCTTTCATCTAAAGAAATCAAAGTCCATTCTATTGGCCTGGCTATTTCCACCTGCTTGCAGGAAGGGCGTACCTTTTTGGGACCCATCTTTTAAATGAGCTCTGGTGAAGCAAGGGTTGTGAGAAAGCCGAGCATTCTGGGAGAATTTCAGCTCAGTTTAGAGAGCGATTTCTTTACAATGGGTCAGATTTTGCATGAAGTTAATTTAATTATCAAATTGGAGCAGCTTTACTTTTTCCATAATATCAGAATATGCATATGCATACAAAGCGACTTATTTGAAATGCAACTCTTCTAAACGGCTACAAGGTATATGAGAATAGGTCATGTGCAGCTCTGTGTCACTGTCATCTTTCCTTCATTAAGCAAATATTTATTGTCTTCTGTGTACCAGGCATTATTTTAGGCACCAGGGATACAGTGGGCAACAAAATGGACAAAAAAGTGCCTTGCTCTTGCAAGGTGAGACAGAGTGTGTGTGTGTGTGTGTGTGTGTATGTGTGTGTATAGTATGTTGATGGTGTGAAGTCCTTCGGGGAAAAATAAAGCGTAGGGTGGAGGCTGGGAGTGGGTGGAGTTGCAGTTATAAGGATGGCCTCACTGAGGTGACTGAAGTGATGAAAGACATGAAGAAGAGGGAAGAGTGCTCCAGGGAGAGGGGACAGCAAGTGCAAAGCCCTGAGGCAGTGCCATGCTTCCTGCCTTCCAGGAAGAGAAGAGCAGCGTGGCTGGAGGAGAGTGGGCCCCGAGAAGCAGACACCATCATCAGCTCCCGTGGGACCTTCTAGGCTATTGCAAGGGCTTTGGTTTATACTTAGAGTGAGCAGAGAAGCCAGTTAGAAAGTTACAAATAAAGATGTGACATGATCTGGCTTATGTTCTTGGAGGAGACACTGCTGCTGCATGTCATGGGAACAGACCGAAGTGGGGAAGGGCAGAAAGGGGCAGACTGTTTAGGAGGCTGGTGTAGTAACCTAGGTGAGCGAGGCGGTGGCTTGGGCCAGAGTGGTATGTTTCGAAGGTTGAGTGGGAAGGGTTTTCTAATTGATGGAAAGTGGGGTCTGAGTGTGAGAAGTCAAGAGTGACTTGCAGGGTATTGACCTGGGCAGCTGGAAGGATGGAGTTGCATTAACTGAGATAGGGAGAGGCTGATTTTGGAGGAAGGATCAGGAGTATAGTTTTGGAGATGTCTAGTAGGCAGTTGGATATATTTAATATTTGTCTGGCTTTCGAAAGAGATGCCTAAATAGAGTTAAACATTTGGAAGTTGTCAGAGCATATAACTGGATGAAATCCACCAGGGAGTGAGTGTCAGTGGAAAGGAAAAGAGGTTCAGGACCAAGAACCTCAGCTGCTTCCACGCTGAGGTTGAGAGATGAGAAGGGACCAATAAAGGAGAAGGAGGAAGAGCAGCTAATGAGGAAAATCAAGAGGGTTTGGTGTCTAGGGAGCCAAGTGAAAAGTGAAAAAAACTGCCTTCAAAGAAGATGAGTCAGATGTTCCTGGGAGGTCAAGTAAAATGAGGGTCAAATGAGAATTGACCCGGGGAGTTAGCAATGGAGAGAGGTCATTGGTGGGCTTGATAGCTGAAGTGTGGAGTAGTGGGCCCCAAAAATTGATCAGTGAGAATTCAAGATAGTTCATATGTAGAGAAATGGAAACTTCATATGTAGACAAATATTTCAAATATTTTTGCTGTAAAGAGAAGGTGAGAAATGTAGCTGAAGGGAGAAGTGGGGCCAAGAGACATTTTAAAATGGGGAGAATAACAGCATGTTTGAATATTAACAGGAAAGACTGTGAAGAGGATAAAAGATGATCCTTACTGTAGTAGCGCAATTCCCATTCAAAGGAACTTTAGTTTAAAACAGCTAAAATCATCTAGCTTACTGTTGGAAACACTAATTCTTGTTAATGCAGTCAGTTTTTTCACCATACAAAGTTCCTTCCATCTCTTGTCAAAAATCAAACTTTTTCTTTTGTCTGGGCCTTTCAATAAATGATTTTTGGTATGAATAGTGTCTGCTCATCTTGTTTAACCTAGGGCGGTCCTGGTTCTGTAGTATGCATAGGTCTCGGGTGTACCCTGTCCACGCACTTTCAGTCCCTGATGACTTCTTTAGCTCATACCTGAGGCACAGATTCCCCACCATCCTTTAAGCATGTCTGGGATCCCATTTGCCAAGAATTTATTCAGTCAACAAAATATTCATTGTGTGCAGTATACATATAAGGTCCCATGTTTATGATTGGCAACCAAGGACAACAGATGGGTAATAAGAGAAAGTATTTAAAGATACAGGTGTCTCTTGATCTTGTGTGGATGAGCAGCTGCTTCCCAGACGTTGCTGTGCAGATCACCTAAACTGAAGATTCCGATTCTTTAGGTCTGGAGTGGGGCCTGAAATCTGCATTCCTAAAAAGCTCCTAGGTGATGCCAGAGATGCTGGCACACCTCATTTTGGGTAGAAAGATCTTAGGGTACTACTTCCAGGCTTATTTTTTTCCTTAGATTTTCCTTCTGCTCTTCTACTTTATTTATTATTTCCATACTGGGTCTTCTCTAGCAGGAACTTTCTGACTCAGAACAACAATACAGCATTTCAGTATTTTGGATTTCCACTCCTTGCATTTTTTAATTTAAATTTTTTTTATTTTCATTTTTTTTAAAAATGGGGTCTCGCTCTGTTGTCCAGGCTGGAGTACAGTGGAGTGATCATAGCTCAAGTGATCCTCCTGCCTCAGCCTCCCAAAGTGCTGGGATTATAGGCTTGAGCCACCGTGCCCAGCCTCTGCTATAATTTAGATCACGTATCTTGTCCTGAATTTAATTCACATGAGGTATACTTTTTAGGATCTTCTATATCAGTTCCGTTCAATGGAAATATGTTGAGAATTTCCTACGTAAGTTTAAATTTTCTAGTAGCAACATTAAAAAAGTAAAACAAAATAAGTGAAATTAATTTAAACAATATATTTTATTTAACCTAATATATGCAAAATATTGTTTCAATATGTAATGGTATAAAATTATTAATGAAATAATTTTTTGGTACTAAGTCTTAGAAATCTGGCATATATTTTACACCCACAGCACAGCTGCCATATTTCAGGTGCTAAATGGCCCCATGTTGCTGTCATATTGGACAGTGCAGGTCTATATGGAGAGCAGTTGCAGGTATGACAAGAACAGGTTCGTTTGTCCCTTTATTTCATTATTTTCTGTTAATATCCCATTTGCTATAGTGATGATCTGTGTGGTTAGTTAAATATTAAAATTAGGATGGAGTTTTTTACATTAATCTTAAAATCTACCATAAAAATGAATAGATGTATGAAAAATAGATAATTGTAAATATGCAAAGAATACTAAAGTGTTCATTGACTTTAGCAATGGTTAACAGATGAGAGCTTATATAAATTAAAAATGGCTGAGACTTTCAGATAATAAATTTTAGCAACATTATTTAGGATAATTTATTTCTTGAGATAACTTCTGAGTAGTAGTTACAATGGTAGCATCACTGAGGGTTTTTGAAAGGTGAGGCACTGTGCCAAACACACTTCACATCCATCATCATTTGATTACTTCAAACCCCTGTAAGGTGGGTAGATACTGTTATGACTCACATTTTATAGATGGGGAGCTTGAGACCAGAGAGGTTGAGTAATACACCCCAGGTCACACAGTGGGTAAATGGGAGATCTGGGATTTGAACTCAAGGCAGGTCTGATTCCAGAGCTCACTCTCTTAAACTCTGTGCCAAATGCTTCCTCAGCATATCTCAGTGATACATTTACTTCATCTTTAAATTGTATGGTTGAGGAGTAGTGCCTTTTAATTGTAAGAAGTGGGATTGCTTGATTGATACAATCAATTTGTTCAGCAAACTTGAGTTTAAATTAACTCAATAAATCACATCCTGTTTGCCATTAATTGAAGTATTAATTTCAGAGTTGTTTTGTCTTGGTTTCTGATGGATCGTCAATTTAAATTGAGCCTCAGTTCTTTATTTCTTTGCCAAACCCTGACGGGGGTGAAACCTTCAGTGCTATAGAGATCTAGAGCTTACAGCTTAATTGGGGGAGATAAAGCTCCAATACTGATGAAATAATATTATAATTTATTATTAATGGCAATCACAGCAACAACTGCTTATTGAGTGAATACTGTATGCCAAACCTTGTGCTAAGACTTTAAACTCATTATCTTATTTAATCATTGAAACTGCTGTAAGGTTGGTTTTATCTTAATCAATAAATAAGTGCCAAAAGCAATGCCACTGTAGTCTGAAACAATTAGACTCTAAGAATTATTTTATTGGATTCTGACTGTCACATTTTAAGAGAGACATTAACAATGAAAGAATAGGTGAGTGGTCAGAACATCATATGATATCATCATATATATCAGAACATCATATGAACATCATATGATATCAGAACATCATATCATGATAGTTTGGAGAGGTTGTAGAAACTATAGCCTTTAACCTAAGGAAGAGAAGACCTAGGGGATGTAATAGCTGTCATTACATATTTGGAATAAAGAATATAATCTAAAGAGAAAACTACCAATGGCAAGAGAAGACACTCATTCTTTCTCTAAAGAATACAGAAGAGAAATTTATAGAATAGCAGATTTTAATTCAAAATAAGAAAGAATTTTCTAACAGTCATTTGAAAAACTAAACCACCTTTCTGTCTCTATGCATTTGGACAGAGACTAGGTCACTACCTGGATAGTGTAGATTAAATGCTTGGCATTTGGAAGATTTGGATTATACAAGGACATAGGAATTGATTATAGGGTGAGTTGTCCAATGGTTCAAATGAAAGAAACTTTAAGTTCTTTAAAGTTCTGGGCATTTGTGATTTTGTAGTAAATTGTATTCTGACATCAGATTCTTTTTATGATGTAAATAATTACTGAGTTGTTTTGTAAATTAGGTTGGAGATTGTGATTTAATAATAGAACATCACAGCTAAGACAGACCTTAGAAATCTTATAGTCAAACCTCATTTTGGAAATGAGGACACTGAGAAAGAGAAAATGAACTAAGGACACAATTGGATAAGTACCGAGGTATTGACTTCTTCAAGTCCACTGCTTTTTAAAAATTACAGTTTCTAATGTATAGACGAAACAGACTAAATCATTTATAGGACATTTTTTAAAGGTCCTTTTGAATCTTCTTCAGAGCTGCCAGAATGAAGCAGCCTGAAGTTCATTTTGTTCTAATTGGGGCACACTGGAGTCCTCTTTGATTATTTTATCTGGAATCAGAGTTCACTGATTTTCCTAAAGAACAGTTTTCTGTTTTCTCAATTTTATTTAATGCCCTAGGGCTTTATTTCCTTGGAAACATATGCATCTTTTTATTGAAAGCAGAAAGAAGGATACAGTGGCTCTCCAAATTTTTCCTTTTATTCAGCAAGTATTTATTGAGGACCTCGTGTGTGCCGGACACTTCTAAACCCAATTATAGGGTCATTGGCTTTTACTCTGAGATGGGAAGCCATCAAATAGTTTTGAGCATAGGAATGGAGATCTGGTTGTTTTTTTTTAAGTATCACTAAAAATGTAACAGGATTCCCTGGGAGTTTAAGCAAGCTATAGTCCTACTTGCCTTGATTTAGTGAGACACACTTTTTGTCTCAGCACACAATTGGAATTAACTGCAGTTTGAGGTTTGATCCTTATTAGTTATATAACTAAGTTCTCAACTGAGCATGAAACTTTTTCATAAAAACAGAGTTATAAACCTCTTAAAAATATTCTACCATATACTGGGTTTGAAAAACGCTATGACTTCATGATGGAATTTGATACATCTGCGTTTGAATCGCACCTTTCACTGGTGGTTTGATTATGGGCAAATGTATTAATTTATCTGAGCCTCAGTTTCCTCATTGGTAAAATGAGGGTAAAACTTACTACATGGGGGTGTTTTTGAGGATTAAATGGTTAAAAGGAAACCACGCTTGTGAAATGCTCAGGCCCACGTCTGGCACATTGTAAACATTCAATAAAAGTATAGCCATTATTATGATAATTTAGTCAAAGGAATTTTAAGAATGGGTAAAAGTTATTTGGAAGATAGATTGAGGGTGCTAATTCAGAGTCTTAATTTATTTTTAGTGTAGAGCTCAGACAAAATGTCTTAAATGCCTTTGTCTGAAAGTCCTGACATTGAAACAATGCTTAAAATGACACCTCTATCTTAATTAATACTGTTTGTTTTGCATGTGTATGTATTAATCTTTTTAAGTGTCACTAGCTGCTTTTGTGGTGTCACAACGTGGCAAATTCTAGAGCTCGTGCCCCGCCCCCCCTCCATTCCACAGACATTATCAGTTTTGCACCGATTCTGGAGGTTTGGTTATCAGTTAAAGCAGTCAGAGAAGGTCCTGCCTGTAGGTTCCAGTTGACCTCTGGCCAGAGGACACCCAGGGAACTGTTGGGCTGTGAAGCCTCCCTGGGTCTTAGGAGTGCGTGTGTGTATTCTGTTACCCAGGGTCTTTGTCCTCCGGAGAGAAATCACAACACCTTATGACTTTATAGCCAAATTCACATCTGTAATGTTTTTTTGTTTGTGTATTTTTACTCCTGGAAATTCGATCTGACTTTTAGTTCAATATTGTATCTGCAACAGTGTCTGGTCAAAAGCATTACAATTTTGACTTGTGAATCTACAGGTGGGACTAGGGACTATGTGAGACTGAATTGGACCTATGTAAAACCTGTCTTTGTGGTGCCCTATTTTCCTTGGTCTATGGCAGTCAGCTTTTCTACCTCAGTTTTGCATCTCATTTTCCTGGGGCTTAGGTGTCAGCTAGCTGAATTGATAAATTTATCTGGGTTGATGGGAGAGAGTTAGAGGCCATGTGGATGTTTTAGCTGTCTTTGAAGAAAATATTATGCTTCTCCCTTCCCTCAATTATTTTTGAAGATATTTTAGCAAAACTGAGATCACTGTGTTATTGTGTTAATGGAATGTTTTAGCATTCTTTTTAGTTGATCCATTAGCAAATGTAATTATCATGAGAATTATAGATCGTAGAAAAGGCAGGTACATGGCAGACTCCTGGTGAAGGCATTCATGGGCACATGTAACTTTTTTTTGGATTGTATAATTAATTTTAAAAATTCTATTTTAAAATAAAAAAATTTCTAAATTTTAAGCTTTTTCCTCATTGTAAAAAAAAGTCCTGGTAATGGTAGATAGTTTGGGATATACAGAAATACTAATATTTACAGAAGAAAACAAAAATCAACTGTAGTCCCTCCAGTAAGAGATAAAACTCTATTATCTTTTTGAAGCATTTTCATTTTTTCTTTTTTTCTGAGCACGTGTGTGTTCATACAGTATACACATTTTTACATGATGTTTTACTTTGCTTAACATTATTTTATGAACGTTTTCCCATGACATTAAAACTATTTGCAAATATGTTTTTTCAATGGCTATATACTATTTAATCTTACGTAATTCATTTAACCAGTTCCCTATTGTTGGACACGTAGGATGTTTCCAGTTTTTCACTGTTATGTAAACTACTGTGATGACCTTTATATATGTATACTTTATATATAAACTTTTGTCTGTATCTCTATTTTCATAGGATATTTTCCTGAAAGTGGAGTTAGAATCAAAGATATGAACTTTTTAAGGCCTGTGATCCATATTCCTTTCTGGAAAGGTGGCACCATTTTACACTCCCACCACAGTGTAGAGTCAGATGGAAAGAAGCTTTTATAGTCTTTAAATGATGTGGGTTAGGGCTGGCTTTGTTGTGGCCATTATAAGGCTACACTTTTATAATATAAGGAAGTTGTGGAATCAAAGCTGAAATGGTCCTTAGAAAATATCTATTCCTTCTTTAACATTTTACAGATGAGGAAACTGAGAACTATAATGGGTTAATTAATTGACTTAATTAACTTATAGTTCATAATTAGC
>RJWJ010038927.1:0-14756 GCA_004363605.1 Indri indri | reverse complement strand
ATAAATTAATACACGGAAGGTATACATTAGTTTGGCCTGAAAAGGTGGGATATCTTGAAGTGGGGGCTTATAGGTTACAGGCGGGTTCAGAGATTGTTTGATTTGTAATTGGTTAAAGAAATAAAGCTTTGTCTAAAGACTTGGGGTCAGTAGAAAGGAATGCTTGAGTTAAGATAAGGGGGTCTTCTCTCTGTCATGTGATGCTTTACCAGTTAGGTTGGAAAGTAAGCCATATTATATTGGGTTAATAAAAAAACCCATTTAACGAGATATTAGAGTTTGTAAGGCCTGACTTCACCTTTTCTTTGCATGGCCTTAGGTCCTGTTTGTAATATAATATCTTATTACCACAAAGAGTCTGTTCTGTCAGTCTTATGATCACTATTTTAACATTACTGCTTGGCAGTTGTTGTGCCAAAACTCCAAAAGATAGGAGTACAATCTAAAAGATAGGGCATGTACAATCTCCCTTTTTGTCATGGCCAGGAACTCAGTTTTAAGGTTTTTCTGGGGTCCCCTTGGGCAAGAGGGGGGGGGTCTGTTCCATTGGTGGGGGGGCCTTAGGATTTTATTTGTAGTTTACACCCCTGTGGAGGATCTCATAGTATTAAAGTATATGCACTCGAGTTTCTTGCTAAATCTGAAAATTCTAAGTTCTGAAATGCATCTGGATCCAAGGGTTTCTGGTAGGGGACTTTAGACCTGTTTGAGGAAGTTTTTGAGAAGAAATAAACTCTTCGAGTTCAAAGAGGGAATTATCATGGTCTTTGAATAAAAAGCCTGGAGTAATATGATAAGTGATACTACTCATTCACCTAACAGATATTTATAGCAGTTTCAAAATAATGCAGATCTATCTTTTTTCAGTTGTTATGGAGTTTCTCTGAACTCCTGTGACCACAAATACTATAAATGTGTTTCGGTCTCTGATGAAGCAAAGCCTCCGCCTTCATCTCATCACTTTTTAAAAGTGGTGTAAAAAGCTATAGTTGAAAAATCTCTCTTAAAATTTAGATCTTCATGTCATTCATTTGGCTGAAGTTGGCTTATGTGTTCTGGTAGTACCCTGACCGAATAAAAGCATTGCCAACAATCAATACCCAAAGCGGCATTATCGCAATAGGTACAGAACAAGCATCATCTCCCTCCCTGGCCTTCAGTTCCCTCATGCAAAGTAGGGGTAACAATAGCAGAATCCACTGAGCACTTTCTAGGTGCTAGGCAAAGTTCTAAATCCTTGACATGATATTTTATGTAACTCATCTAATTCTCACAACAACCTTACAAGTTATATCCTCATTTTCCAGATGAGGAAACTGAGGCGCAGAGAAGTTAACTAACTAGACCAAGGTTATCCAGCTAGGAAATGCTGGATCTGAGATTTG
This sequence comes from Indri indri, assembly GCA_004363605.1. Classification (NCBI taxonomy): domain Eukaryota; kingdom Metazoa; phylum Chordata; class Mammalia; order Primates; family Indriidae; genus Indri; species Indri indri. The sequence goes on along the minus strand of RJWJ010038927.1, from coordinate 13,371 downwards.
AACCTAGGCAGGCTGGCTCTTGAGCACACGTTCTAATAATCGTAGTTTCTTCTATTCCTTCTTCCTTTTTCTGAACTGCTAAAAAGCTAATTGCCAATCGGTCTGATTTATTCCTTTAAATAGCCCCACTCTTTCAGCAGTATGGCCAACTGCTGAGAGGAGGCTCTGAGGTTCAGTTGCCTTTTCTTCTGCTCTTCATCCATCCATCCATCTATCTGTCCGTCTGTCTGTCCATACCCATCCACCCATGTGAGATCAACAAAGTAAATAGCTACAGGGGTGGCCAGCTGTTAGCTACGCACCTGTGTGAACATTAGTTTATTCACCAGTATGGAATAGCATCCCAGCGTTTGCACTGCAGACTGCTGGTGAGTGTTCAATGAGCTGTCTTATGCATAATGTCTAGCCTCAAGTTCTTATACTCTATGTAGTTGAAAGAGACATAATTACATTTACAAATTTCTACAACTGGTAAAATTCAAGATTTCACCAGTGTTTCCACCTTCAAATTTATTCTAAATCAGTAATATTTTCATTTAAAGAAATTAATCCCAGTGCACTCTGGGAGAGGATAATCCTCCAAATGTTGAACTGACTAAGGAGCCGATGTCCACCTTGGCCACCGCCGCCCGCTGTGATTGAGGAAGCCATCTGCCTGTCGCATGGCAGGGATTCACGCTCCATGGGGAGGGCCTAGTTTCCTTCTCTTCCTGAACTTGCTGTCCACAACTCTGGGCTGCTGCTTCCTGGAAGAAGAGGGTAGAAGGCTTCCAAATGGCTGGCCCTTCCTTCTCCAGGGAGAGAGTGGAGGGGAAGAGCCTTGGGGGGAGCCAGGTTGGACTGGCCCTGGTGGCAGCTGGAATATGTATCAGCCCTAGGGAATGTCCCAACAGCAAGACCAAGGGCAGCATTTAGAAATTTCTAGTCCCCTGTGCTTCTGATCCTGGACACGGCAGGGGGTGGGGGTGGAGTAGGTGGAGGTAGACAGCCTTTTGCCAGAGAGAGCTTGGCATTCTGGATCCTGCCATCTGGTTTGTGACTGCAGTGTGTGTCTGTGTGTGTGTGTGTGTGCGCGCGCGCGCGCGTGTGTGTGTGTGTCTATAGACAGACTCTCCAGGCAGATGTCAGAAGGTCTCAAACCAGGGGCAGGGGAGTTCTTGATCAACTGGGTCCCCAATCGCAGCCCCGGTCCTACCTCTTTTTTATAAGTTGAGATGCAGAACTAGATTACAATTCAAAAGAAGTTGAGTTCTCACACATTTATTGCCTTACATCTATTATACCAGGTAATACATTTTTAAGAGATAATTTCTATTAGATAATAATCATCAATGGTTAAAAAAAAAAAAGAAACAGACAAAACATAAGACAAACCAAAGGCTCAATCTATCTGCTGCAGTCCCCTCTCCAGTGCTGCAGGAAGGAGGCTGACATTTCTGGATCACTCTGCCACAGTCAGGAAGCAAGAGGTGATTGATGATGTGCTGTAGCGTTGCCCAAGAGTCCAGGCTACCTGCCGTGTGGGACCACTGGCCAGTAGCCCACAGCCAAGACCGAACTGAAGGCTTGGCCAGCTTGACCCCACTGAAGGATGTGGGAGGAATGGCCCCAGTGAAGGGACACGGACATGGAAGCCCATTCAAGCCCCTTCCAAGAAAGAAATCATTATATCAAAAAGATACCTGCACTTGTAGGTTTATTGTAGCACAATTCACGATCACAAAGATATGGAATCAACCTAAGTGCCCATCAACCGATGAGTAGGTAAAGAAGATGTGCTATGTATGTACTGTGGAGTACCACTCAGCCATGAGAGAGAGTGAAATAATGTCTTTTGCAGCAACTTGGATGGACCTGAAGGCCATTGTCCTAAGTGAAGTAACTCAGGAACAGAAAAATAAATGCCACATGTTCTCACTTATAAGTGGGAGCTAAACTATGGCTACACAAGGGCACACACAGAGGGTTATGATGGACATTGGAGGATCAAAAGGGGGCAGGGTGTCAGGGGGTGAGGGATGAATAATTACCTATGGGGCACAATGCACACTACTCAGGTGATGGGTACACCAAAAACCCAGACTCCACCACTATGCAAGATATACATGTAATGGAATTCAACTTGAAGCCCTTAAAGCTGTTTTTAAAAAGACCATTTCAAGGACTCAGAGGCAGAAGTCGCCCCACATCCCATGTGGAGACCATGCTGAGGCATCTGGACCATTAACTCAGCTGGAGAGCAGTGATTCGTTGCTTCTGGAGTCCAAGGAGCAGAGTTCATGCCCTGTAAATAAAAAGTCACATGGCTGCTCTGTGAGCAGCAAGGCTCATGGCACCATTTGACTTGAACGTGTAACTCTAGAAGGATCTTGCAATTACTGAACAAACACTGGTTGATTATCTAGGCCCCCTCTTAACCCTGAAGATGCGAAGGTTCACTCGCTCAACAAACACATGCTGAGCACTTACCTGTGACAGGTGCTGTACTTGGTGCCGGAGGCACGGCAGTGTGCAGGACAGAATCAGTGACCCTTTACCGTGTAGTGGGCGAGAGACAATGAGTAAATGAAATATACGTCATGGTAGCTGGAGATAAGCGTCTGGAGAAAAACAAGGGACAGGAAAGGAGTGTTGGGGGAAAGTGTGCACAATTTTAAATGGCGTAGCCAACAAAGGCCTCACGGAGAAGGTGATATTTACATGAAGGAGGTAAGCGAATGAGCCTTGTGAATATCTAGGGAAAGAGTAGCACGGGCAGAGGGGAATGGCAGGTGCAAAGGCCCCATGGTAGGGGAGGCTAAGGCTAGAGCAGAGGTACAAGGGGAGACTGGTAGATGATATGGAAAGAAAGGCAGATCATGTGCGACCTTGTGTGACACCTCAAAGCCTTCGCTGGACCGTTTCTAGCAGAGGAGTGACTTAGGGTTTTACAGGATCGCTTTTGCAGGGTGGTGAAGAGAGACTGAAATAGTGTTTGGCCTCCAGGTGTGGGGAGATGGTGAGATGGATTCTCAACAGAAGGCCCAGGAGCAAGAGAGGACACCTTCAAGTTGGATATAAGCACGAAGAAACCTGTGGAAGGAAACATGGCAGGCTATTAACACTGTGTACCTGGGCGGGGAGATCGGGGAGGAGACTGACTGGGAGATAAACTCACAAGAACCCTGTGACAAAAGGAGAGAGAGAGAAGTGGCCGTGACAACTGTGGCATGCACAATACCATTCCAGTTGTGTAAAGTCACACAGGTGTGCATGTGAGACGTGCAAAGTAGGTGACAACTGGTCACTAAAAACAGGCAGTGGTTATTTCTGGGTGGCGGGTTTCAGGTGATCCTGACTTTTTTCCCAATATATTTCTGTATTGTTTACTTATTTTTTATTCTTGCGGTAAGTAGGTGTTATCTATCTAGCCAGGGAAAAAATTCAATAGAGCTCTTTTCATCGTGGAAGAATAACAGAGATTCAGTGCAATTACTGAAGAATTTGTGTTTTGATCAGTTAGTACATTGCATCCTCTCAGCCCTCAAGGAACTGACCTCAAAAACAGGGTGGAACTGACTGAATGGGGACGAGGGGGATGAGTTCTCCTTTTGCAGCTGGTCAGACGGCTAAAGCTCGCTGGAACCTGTGGGGGTTTAGCTTCAGCAGCGTTGGTCCTGTTTGCTCTGGTTCGGAGCACTTCCCGTCTGCGCTGCAAGTTCACTAACGGCCCATCTGCCTCACGCCAAGTTCATTACTGTCAAGAGGTAGACGCAGTGAGGGATGAGCTGGAGATTTAGCGCTAAACCTTGCCAGGCGCCTGATGAAAGCGAGGAAGGCATAAAGGCAGGGGCAGGTGCCACCGCCTAGACATCCCAGGCTTCAGAGCAACGCTTTGTCCCTCGCCCCATCCCCTTTCAAGGACAAAGTAGAAAGGTCTGCACAAAACAGAGCATGGAGGAGGGGGAGGCTGATGGGGCCCATCTCCGAAGCATGACCCCGCTTCCCTGCAGAACCACATCACGTGAATAATTAACCCCCCAGGAAGCTGAGGAACTGATCTTCAGCAAGCAGAGATGTCATGAAAATTTAAAGACCCGAGTTGAAGCAGGCACTGCATGTCATTTTCAGGATGGCTTAAACATCTTTGAAAACCCAAAGTCTCAAGGTCTCCCATGGAGGCCCCTGTGACATCTGTGTGGGCTTCCTGGTCTCCCAAGCGTTTCGGGCACCATCCCTGGGGACTCTGCCTGGGGAAAGGAGGCCAGTGCCTGAGGCGAGAACACCCCTGGATGCCTCTGCCCAATACCTGTGGGCGGGTTACAGGTGTCCCCCGAAGCAGCGGATCCACACTGTCGGGTTACCAAGGCAACCCCGAGCCTCCCAGGACACAGAAGACGGGAGTGCCAACAGAGTAGGATTTCATGAGCTGTCTTTCCGTAGGGATCCGTGCTGTAAATACCCCACAGCTGGCACCCGCATAGTTTCGGGGGCCTCTGCCTCGTGTCTTAGGGCGCTCAGAAACAGCTCCCTGGCTGTGTTCTGATCTTCCTGAGCAGGCTTGGGCACGGCCTGAAGGCGAGGAGGGCAGGCACTTTTGAAAACTGATGATTACCTTGTGGTGTGGAGGGAAGGCCCGAGTAGGGCGTGTGTGAAGAGGAGGGCGGCCGCTTCGCCAGCGGATGCAGGCCTGCCTTACTTCACCTTACCTGCGGTCATTACCCGGTAGTGCCTGGGCAGCCTGTTTAGAGTCATAAACCCGTCGGCTGCTCCTGAGGGCACTGGAGACAGGTATAAAATGGTCTTGTGGCCGGGCATGGTAGCTCACGCCTATAATCCTGGCACTCTGGGAGGCTGAGGTGGGAGGATCGCTTGAGGCCAGGAGTTAGAGACCATCCTGAGCAAGAGCAAGACCCCGTTTCTACATTAAAAAAAGAAAAATTAGCTGGGTGTTGTTACGTACATCTGTAGTCCCAGCTACTTGGGAGGCTGAGGCAGGAGGATTGCTTGAGCCCAGGAGTTCGAGGTTACAGTGAGCTATGATGATGCCACTGCACTCTAGCACAGGCAACAGAGCAAGACTCTGTCTCAGAAAAAAAAGAATGGCCTGCTGCCTGCTTGCCCTCCATGAGTGGCCATAGAGGTCACTGCAGAGCCTGGGCCTGGGCCAGCCTGGGATTTGTGGACCCCATGGTCTCCTGCTCCTTCTGTTCCATGCTGCAGGGACAAGCACTGAATCGGACAAAGCAAGTCTCTACTGTTCCCAGGCAGCCCTCATTCTGGGTTTAAATGTGGAGAGTGACGGGGAGAGCTCAGGTCTGCACGTTGGCTACTTGTACCATCATGCTGTGGGCTAGAAGATTCTGCCCTGGGATTCTGAAATCTGGGCATCTCCGACTGATGAGGACCTCTAAGGCCACTGAGTACAGCCTCTGCGCCCTGCAGCAGCGTGATGTGGGGATTGAGCCTGTGACTATGGGACCGTATTCCAGCTGACAGGCCACTTCCCCACAGGACTCAGGCAGGGGCTGCTTGGCTGTCAGAAGGCCTGGCTGGCTCCCACACAGTGGCTCTGACAGGCTGTAGGTTGGTGCACTGAAGAGCCCTGGGGCCAGGTCTGTGAGGGGCCTGAGAGTCTGCATTGCTGACAAGCTCCCAGGGAAGGCCCACGCTGCACTTCTGTGGAGCCGCTCCTGTGAGGAGGAAGCCTCTAGAGTGACAGTTCTCAAATGGGAGCGGATAAGAATCCTCAGGAAGCATTTTAAAACTCCGATTCCTGGGCCCTGTCTGAGACCTCCTGAATCAGGGTTGTCACATGAGGAAATGTCTAACAGGTGATTTGATGCTTGACTTTGATTTGCAGCTGCTGTGCCAGGCCTTTAGGGGATGGCTAGACACTGGGAGAAAAGCCTCCCCAAACCAGTTTGGTCCAAACAGTTCCCTATTTTTAGCAAGATCTGCTCTTTGCGAACCTGGCCTACCATCCTTCGTTCATCAGCAAGTATTTATTCAGTCTCTCCTGTGTTTCCATAAGGGCCTATTCTTTCTCTTCTAGCTGGACAGACAGACGGCAGATGACAGTGTCTGCTTCATGCCTCCAAGGCTGTAAAACGGAATCAGAGAAACCTCCAGTGGCTTAGGGTTCTCTAGATTGGTTTCCCTACGTGGTTACAGAACTACTAATGTGTTCTTAATGAGCTGCCATTTACTTATGCAGATAGCAGGCACAGATGCCAGGAGGATTGGGGCTTAGTGGAGAGGCATGCCCCTGCGTATCGTTCATGTCTTAACACAGGGGCTGCTGTCCTCTGCAGCCTGCTCTATTTTCCATCTTTAACAGCCACTGTGCAGGCAGCGTGTCTGTATGTGTGTGTGTTTGGGGTTCTCGCCAGGCTGCCCTGGCATGAGTGTTCTCCACCAGCCAGAATTCCCGGTGGGAGTCACAGACCAGCCCCTGCTCTGCTGGTTCTGCCCACGTCTGTCCTGTGCCTGGCCTCGTTGAGCTCTGTGAGGACCAGTGACTGAGGGAGGCAGGGGCTGTTGAGCTCCATGGTGTAATGGGCTTGCTAGATTCAAACAGCACTGTGTGTTTCGTTTCTGGTCTCCATGAAGAACGTTTAGCAAAGGTTCTCTTGCATCATGTTATATGATAAAAAATTAAAAGCACTGTCTCCATTTCTCTCCTGTTTTCCCAAGAAGCTTCCTCCAACACAGCAAAAGAAGATAGTGCTCGGACTGTGATGGCGTCAGGTCTGTGAGCACTGGTGCCAGCATCTTCATATCCCAAAGGAGTATCTTGCAGGGGCTGTTCGCCTTTGGTACCACACCAGGCACTGTCTAAACAGACCTGAACAGACCCCTCTCCTCATTTCCAAGAACTTTTAGAACATGTATAGGATAGCAAAAACCTATGTGCACAGGTGTTCTGGGGAGAGCTGGCATCATGCCTCTGCTGGGTTTCTAGGCCTGCCTGCCCCGCATCTCATTAGTGCTGTCTTGCTGCCATGTTCTTTCCCTGTAACAACTGGGGGAGTTGTTTGGGATGTCTCTGTGGTCCCTGCTGAGAAGAGGCCTTCCCTATCTAGCTGACCTGCCCCACAACCTGCTTGGAAATAGCTACTGTGGGATCACAGATGCTGCTAGGTGAGGCCCTTCTGGTGCTTCCTGGAGATGGCACCCTTTCCACCGCTATACCCCATGCCTCTCCAGGCCCCAACCCATCCCTTTCTTGCTCTGTGGCTGAGGACTTCTTTGCCATGAACCCAGGTAGCTTCTTCCTGGGAGCCCAGCCTGGCAGGAAACACTGGACATCCATGGCAGCTGGGAAAGTGAGGGCATTTTTGGGTCTGAGCCTGGGAGTGAGCGCCTTTCATCAGGGGCTGTACCTGAGCAGGGCAGAGAAGCCTGTGTGGGGTGGTAGAGGGCAGGGGCGCAGCGTGGTAGATGATAGTGTGGGTTTCAGTTCTGACTCTCTGTTAAGAGTTGTGAGACATGAATCACCTCACCTTGTGGGTCTCAGTTTCTTCACCTGTAAAATGGGAAGCTTGGTCTGGCTTTATCTGGCCCACGCTGATTCAAAGAAAGAAGAAACAAGAACAAAACCAACAAAAAACCCCCATTTGAGCTAACATTGAAAAATCAGAGGTGTCATATAAAAGTATGGATTTCTTCCTTCTCTAGAAAAATTGGCATATTTGGAAACATCACTGGCTCTTGACTGCACTTGGTTGGATCTGAGTAACGGCTGCCACTGTCTGGGGGTTGTGCTGCCCAGGGCAGCCCTGCCCTGCTTCTGGACCAGGTCACCCAATTGTTTTACCTACTTTGTCCTTTAGGCATGTGTGTTAATTTCCCAGGGCTGCCATAACAAATTGTCACGAACTGAATGGCTGAGAACAATAGAAATTTATTCTTTCACAGTTCTGGAGGCTAGAAGTCCAAGCTCGAGAGCAGGGCCATATTCCCTCCTGAGGGCTCTAGGGAAAATTCTTCCTTGCTTCTTCCTAAGCTTTTCGTGGTTACTGGCAATCCTTGGTGTTCCTTGGCTTGTAGATGCATCATTCCACCCTCTGCCTCCATCATCTCATGGCTACCTTCTCCCTGTGTGCCTGTGTCCCTTTATACAGGTACCAGCCATTGGCTTAGGGCCCACCCTAATCCAGTGTGACCTCATCTTGATTACATCTACAAAGACCCCATTTCCAAATAAGGTTATATTCTGAGGTTCCAAGTGGACATGGATTTTGGGGGACACTATTCAATACAGTGTAGTGTGTGGACTGAAATCTCCAGACCAGCTGATTTCTTTCTTTCTTTTTTATTTAGAGGCAGGATCTTGCTATGTTGCCCAGGCTGGAGTGCAGCGGCTATCCAGATGCTCAATCATAGTGCACTACAGCCTTGAACTCCTGGGCTCAAGTGATCCTCCTGCCTCAGCCTCCTGAGTAGCTGGGACTACAGATACCACTGTGTCTGGTTCCAGCAGATTTCTAATGTCCCTCTGACTCTGAAGTCCTTTGATCCACTGTCATACTGACTTCTGCCTTTACTTTTCTTTCTCTGAATGGCATTTTCACTTTTCCTTCACCTCTCTGGATATGAAGAGGAGGCACCATGTTTTTGGTCTTGGTTTGGCCACTCGAAGGGCCACCTTCATGACAGTCATCACTCTTCCAAGTGTTTTGTTTCCATGTGTCACTGCAGGGCAACAGAAACTTCCGTAGGCTTTGATAGGAGTCTGCCGAGAACAGAATGTACTTTTCTGCCTGGAGAGGTGCGGCCCTCAGTGGCACTGTCTCCGAGCAGCCCCTCTCCCATCTCACTGTGGGGGTCAGTTGTCCTTCCTCTGGACGCCCACAGCACCTTGGCCGTATCTTTGTTCGAGCACTTATCTGCTAAATTGCAATGAACTATTTACACATCTGTTTTTTTCTCTAGACTTTGAGCTCCATGAGGTCAAGGACTATTTTTCATCTGGCTGTTCAGCTGGGAACGTGATGGGCCCTTAACAAATGTTTAATGGGTGGATAATGCATCAGGGAGTCTACCAACTCTGTAGTCAGGGTGGGATCCACCCCCAGCCCTCCCCACCCCTTTGCTACATCATAGGCTCGAAGTCGCTGCTTCACTTTCTGAAATGCTCCAGCTTCTGACCCTTCCGTGGTCTACCCAGCCTTACCTGGGTGGATAATGAAGAATAGATGGAGATCTGGGTCCTCCCTTGCCAGCCATTCTCACGGCTACATCTGATGCTGTGTGTATATTTTGGAGTTTCCCTCTCCCAACATTCAAACCTGTTGAACGGCAACATTCCCTAATTTCAGGAGGGCATATTTACCAGATTTATCTCCAGAGATTGGAGGCAGCCCTTGGTCTGCCTCATCCTGGTTATACTTTACATCCTTAGTCTAGAGCCTTCATCCCACTAAGATCAGGCGTCCTGTCTGCTGTGTCCATGTTTCATTCATTCATTTCTCCCCCAGTCAGCATTTATTGAGCTCTGATCATGTGCCAAGTGTTGTTCCTGTTCTAGGAATAAAGTAGTGAGTGAGTGAACACAGGTCATTGTCATAAAGTATTACTTGATGTAAACTGTGATACGTGCTGCAAAAGCTAAACCCATAGTGCTGTGAGGTGTCTGTCGGGAGGGCCTGATCCAGGGTAGAGGGATAGGGAAGGCTGGCTTCTGTGGAACATGGCGTTTTGACTATGCTTTGAAGGAAAAGTAGGCATCTGGTTGGTGAAGGTGGGTGAGGACAGAGAATGGAGGCAATGGGACAGAGACCTTGAGGAGGGCGAGAGCGTAGCATCAACAAGGAGCAGAGGGAAGCCGTGTGGCTGGAGCTTGGATAGCGAGGGGGCGAGCGTAGCACCGCGGAGGCCAGAGAGGCATGTGAGGGCCAGACCATACTGGCTCGTTGGCTGTGTTAAAGATTTGGAGGAGTGGGAACCATGGAAACATTTTAAGCAGGGGAGCGACATGTCCAGATTTGCATTTCCAAGCACTCACACTGGCTGCAGCATGGAGGATAGATTGGCGGGAGCAAGAGGGAAGATGAGAATACCAGTAGGAAGCTATTGGAATCATTTTGGGCAGAACCTGAAGATTGCTTGGATTGAGGTAGAGGTAGTGAGATGGGTAAAGAAGGGGGACGTGAATAGTATTTAGGAGGCAAGGTGGCCTTGGCAATGGATTGGATCTGGGGGCTGAGAGAAAGGTGTCAAGGATCGCCCGAGGTTCCTGGTTTATGAAATCGGATGGGGGCCTTCTTCATGGTGAGGAACGATGGATGGGAGCCAGGTTTTGGAGGAGAACAACAAAGGTTCAGATTTTGGCCTTGACTGCTCCTGTTCCCTGGGACTGCAGAGAATGGCATTGTCCAGGAAAAACCTGGCGCTTTTTAGAGAAGCATCTCTGGGTCCAGAGATTAGATTCAGAGACTGTGTTCTCTTTTCCCCTTGCCGCGTGTCTATTCACACCCCTGTGAGAAATGATCACTTAAAAATGCTTATTTGGGGGACTAATTTATCTAGCAGCGTAGCAGTTAGTGCTATGCTGGTGTTAAAAATTGTGGTGACCTCGTGTCCTGAAAAGTTAAATGTTCTTCCCACAATGGGCCACTCCCGTAAGTGAGATAAATGATATTTTGGACCTCAGAGCTGGTGTTTCAGCCACTGCTGTGCTCATGGTCTTGGGCGATCACTTAACTTTTGAACTCTGTGTTTGATGGTGAGGATTGGATAAGATGGCGTGGCCGAAAGGCTGTAGGAAGTTTACTACTCTGTAAAAATATACGGTGTTTATTGTTGTCATTGTGGCTGCAGATCCCTCAAGGAGCCATCTGCTTTCCCTTTCAGATAAGGAGGAGGATAATGAGACTCGTGTCAACAATCACGACATCACTCTGTGGGTTTCGCTGTTGGCATTGCCCACATCTGTGGTCCTGCAGTCTGATTTGTATTACACGTGACTCTGTCCTTACACAAGAATTTTGCAGATTCAGTTTCTTGAGACATTGTGCCAAATCTTTTAGCAAAATTGAAATCTTCCACATCTGCTCCATTCCTCTTAGTCACTAATTTTGGTAATTTGATTACAGAGAGATCCTTCTCTGTTAGAGGTTTTTTGCTCTGACTGAGGAGCTGGTTCTGTTTGAGGTGCTATCTTCCCTCCTTCTAAACAGGTTTGTGTGTGTGTGTGTGTGTGTGTGTGTGTGTGTGTGTGTGTGTGTGTGTGTGTTTTGTTCTTGAGCTTGGAAAATATGGCATTGACATCAACTGCAGTGGGCAAACTGCCTCCATTTCTTTTTAGAGCAGGGCAGGGAATAAACAAATAAATACATTCAAATATACATAAATTCTTTGGGCAGATGCTTCTGGAAAGGATCAATACTTGGGTGTGTTTTCCTCCAAATAAAGAGACAGAGTGTCACAAATGACTTCACTTGTTGGCTCTGGGACCCCAGCCCGGCTTTGTGAGCTGTGAAACCATGGGCAGGTCTTTGGTTTCTCTGGGCCTCAGTTTCCTCACTTGTAAAAGGAGGGCATTAGACTAAATAACCTCTAAGTTGCCCTTTCTGGCTTAGAAGTTCATACATTCACTTAGCAAATATTTGTTCTAGGTGCTAGGGATATATCCGTGAATAAGTCAGACACAAAGTCCTGGCTTTGAGAAACCTAAACCCTAGTTCTTTAGTTTGTTCATTCATTCAGGAGGCAGTGGTTGAGCCCCGGCCGTGTGTCAGGCTCTGTGCTGGGCCCGGGAGACAGCGGTGGGCCATGTGAAAGTGGGCCCTGCTTCCGAGGGGCTTGCAGTCTGAGAGGGAGGAAGGAATTACAATGAGGGGTCCTTGTGGTGTTGTGATGGACAGAGAGCAGGGTGTGTGGTAGAGGGCAGAGAGCTGGAGACCTGCCCCTGTCTGGGGGCCAGGGAGGGTGTCCCTGAGAGGAGAAGGTGGAGCTGACAGGAAGGCAGAGGAAGAGGGGAGGGGAGGATGTTCCCAGCCAGGGAAGAGCCTTCGGGAAGCTCTTGCTTCAGCCACACTGGCCACCTTGAAGCTCCTCAAGCACTCCATGTGCTCTCCCTCCTCAGGGCCTTTGCACATGCTATGTCTGCCCCAGGAGCACTTTTCCCTGCACCTCACCCCCTTCTGCCTGGCTTCCCCTTACTCACCCTGCCTAGCTCAGCTCCAACAGCCCTTCTTCAGAGAAATCTTCATTGATCCACCCAGGCAAGATCAGGTCCACTTCCGTATTCTGCCACAGCTCCCTATTCCCTTCCTTTGTAGCACTCGCCTTAGCTTATAGTTCCATGTGTGGGAAGTGATTGGACTAGTGTCTGTCTCCCCTGCCTCCCAGTAGACACTAAGTCCTCTGAGAGCAGGAGCCACGTCTGAGTCGCTGCTGAATCTTCAGCACAGAGCACGATGCCCGGCACGTGGGGATGGCTCCATGAACAAACTATCACAAATCACCATTTCCTGGGGTTTTTTGGGTGTGTTGTTTGCCATTAGGGGCCTCAAATAAGAAAAAGTCATATTCTCCTGTGGTAGCTCTCTGGCCAGTGCTTTCGTGGGACATGGGCTGAGATAAGCCCATCAGGACAATGTGCTTTAGTCCACGTTTGACAACAGCCCTGGGAAGAAGGGAGATGAATGGAATCTTTGGGGGCAGGGAGCTCAGCAGCCCAGGAAAAAGATCAGATATTTTGGCAAAAGGTTTAAATCTAGAGTGTTCATCAAATATCCATGTGCTTCCCAAACGTGTTGGCTTTCCTGGGAATTACACTGGGGCCACGTGCCTGGCTCTCTCCAATGGACCACGGGTGGAAGTGATGGGAGCCATTTCCACGCAGAGACAGTTAAGATGCAGTGTGGCTTTTTGCATCTCTCTGTTCCCTCACCCTGATGGCCATGTGTTCCACAGGACACGTGGACCAAGACAGCAAGATGGAGGAGGGCCTTCTGACACTCACCAGGCTTTTTGTGGATGAGAAAGGAATCTTTGTTATAGTAAGCCTTCAGAATCGAAATTAATCTTATTAAGATTTCAGGATTTATTTGTTACTGCAGCGTATCATGGACTGTCCTGACTAATACTCTTTCACCATATTAAACCTTCCTCATGATTCTGTTTTCTCAAAAACAAAGTATTTCCTTTAAAATTCACACCTGCTAACCAGATGGCTTCAGACATTCTGGACTTTGTATTAAGCATTCCGGGCATCCCGCTAGTGATTTTTCAGACACCATCGCTCCTGCCAGCATTTGGTTGTATTGGTCTCCTGATACGATTTCCTTCTCCTCCTCCAGGAACAATGTTTTATATTAAGTAAATGTCTTCCAGTCCCTGGTGACATTTCTGACAGCTTATAGAAGACGGGTTCCGCTTGGC
>RJWJ010038926.1:0-14731 GCA_004363605.1 Indri indri | reverse complement strand
GTTTCTTATGATTGAGTAATATTCCATTGTAAATATATACCAAAGTTTATTAATCCACTCATGGATTGACGGGCACTTGGGTTGTTTCCACATCCTTGCGATAGTGAATTGTGCTGCCATAAACATTCGGGTGCAGATGTCTTTATCATAGAATGTTTTGTGCTCTTTTGTGGTCCCAAGCATTTTGAATAAGGGATACTCAACTTATTCTGAAATAATTCTTACGCTGTACTTATTAGTAGTAAGAAATGTTATTTTTTCTGCCTTTTAAGTTACATTTGATCTGTGCTATTGATCATGCAGTTTTGTCCTGCAAATGCTTTAGAGTTTGCACTTTTGTTCAGGGAATGGTAATAGCAGAGACAAAACGTCAGATGCACGAAACCTTGGAAATGAAGGAAGAAGAAATTGCTCAACTTCGTAGTCGCATCAAACAGATGACTACCCAGGGAGAGGAATTACGGGAACAGAAAGAAAAGTCTGAAAAAGCTGGTAAGAACTCAGAGGTTACTTGTTTTATGTTGGAATTCAAAATTCATTTAAAGTGCTTTGCCGACATTTTAAGAAATTTGTTAAGTATGAATAAAAATGCATAACTGTAGAGGCTCTTTATAAGACACCAAACTGCTCATTAGAGGAGGCAGGGGTTGGCAAACTATGTATGGCCTGTGGGCCAAATTCATCCCATGGCCTGTTTATGTATGGCCCTCAAGCTAAGAATGATTTTTTAAAATTTTAAATAATCGAAAAAGAAGAATATGTGACAGGGACCATACGTGGCCTGCAAAACCTAAAATATTTACCATCTGGCCCTTTAAAGAAAAGGTTTGTTGACCACTGGCTTGGAGTATCAAAATTGAGGTTTAAAATTTTAGAACTTTGTAGTAGGCACAACATGGTACTTATTAAATAACTGCTACTTACAGATGCTCTAGGGTAAATAAAAAGTATAAGGTATAGTCTGCTTTTAAAGGAATAATGAGCAATTCAGTATTTTACATAATAACATGTTTTGACATAGTAACTGCTAGGCCGTAAAGTATAGAGACCAGCACAGTATTTGAAGTACAATACTGTCATGCTAGGAAAGGAGAGATGTTAGGAAGAAGAGAGAGCAGTATAAACTGTGCCTTCAGTGAAGGCAGTGAAGATGTGAGTTTTGAGTTGGGCCTCAATGACTAGAATGGGCCTAAATGGAAAGGTGTGGGCAACGTACATTTCAGTTGCTACAAAACCATGAACAAGCACAGTGACCACAGTGGGTGCGTGCATCAACTGAAAACCATTCTTGCCAAAGTGCAAAAATGAAGTTGGATTGTGAAGGAGCTGACTATTGAAATAGTAAAAGGTGAGTAGCCGAGTTTAGACTTTGGTATACAAGGCAGACTGGTATACAAACCAGTAATAGGAAAGCATAATGTGATGGAAGCTAGTGTTTTATGTAGAAAAGAAATGAAGTGGGAAGTTAAATTTAAAAGCAAAGACAGAAATCCGGATGTGAGGGACTGTGAGCTTTGGCTACCTTAACTAGGATGGTGGTCTGGGAAGGAGAGGAAAGGTAGAATCTGTAGGCTTTGGTGTCTGATCAACTCGGAGGGGCAGAAGAGAAGTAGGAATCTAGGATGACTCCAAAGTTTTGAGCTAAGGAGACCGAATGAATAGTAGTGTGGAGTTAGAATAGGAAATCTAAATGGGGAAGTTGAGGATTGGAGTGAGATGATAAGTTTGTTTAGTTACTTAGAATTTGAGCCAGTGATAAGCTTTTCAAATGGAATTGATTTATAGGAATTTGGAAATAAGAAACCGGACCATCTTTCAGGAGTCATTAGCCTAGGGTTGAAGCTTGTGGTTAAATCTGTAAGAGAGACTGATTTCACCCAAAGACTAAATTTTACAGTAGTTGTAATAGTAATGGTAGTAGTAGCAGCAGCTGTTACTACTGGACATTTATTTATCACTTGCTGCTGCTACTGTTAATACTACTATAGCTAACACTTGGTTATTTTAGCAAGGCTCTTATATAAGTGCTTTATTTTTATTTTATCCTTAACGATTCTGTGGAATGGTACTGTTATTATCCTCATTTTACAAATAAGAGAACCTAAGAATATAGAAGTATTACCTAAGAATATACTTTCTGTGCCTGTGTTTATGCACAGAGAGTAAGTATATGGTCAAGATTTTAATCCAGGCATTGTGACTCCAAAGTCTGTGCTCTTAACCATAGAGTTCTTGAGTTCGGCAATGAGAAATAAATGAGAAAAAAGAAGTTACCTCAAGAAGACAATAGGAATTTTGGATGGTTATCCTCTTGGGGGAATATAAGAGGGGTTTCAAGAAGCAGGGAAGCAGGATGAAGACTTTGAAAAGGATTGTTAAACATTTGATTCCCAGATGCAGTTTTGAGAAATGATTTTGGAAACCAGATTGTAAGGTGTTAAGGAGGGGTATGGATCTGGACGACAGCGAAACAGTTGGTTGACAACACATGTGCTCATAAATATCTCTTCATCTCCTTGTAGTTCTTTTATGGAAAGTGGTTGAGGAATTTAGTTAATGAATTTGTTCCCATTAAACCTAAGAAAATTTTCCTTCAGAGAGACTTAATAGAAAATCATCTTTCAGAATGTAATCTCTGATGACCTACTTGAAGCATTTTGAGAATTGCGAGACACTGTTAAACAGGATTGCTGTCAGTGAACAGAAAACCTAATTCATAGTCTCAGCTTCTCATATCAGGCCCCTTCATTTTTAGGACTGCTTTTTGTTGAGTATTGTAGCCAGTAAAGAGAAAAGATTGGTCAGGGGATTACATTTCCTTTTAAAATTGGAACTTTTTGAGGAGGTAGGAACTGGTGAATAAATATCAAGTTATAAGGGTAAATGTTGAAAAGGTAGACAAAATATACAGTTAATTCACATGCAGGATAAAATTTTTCCGGATAACTGTTCCAGTTAAATCTTTAGTAGTACACCTTTCCTTCCCTTGCTTCTCCAAAACACAGTTGTATTTTGTCTTTAAATGTGATTTTTATAAAACTGTATTATTGTAAATATTTGATAGCCTAATAGTTGAGAAGCTTTTCTGTTATAGTACTATCAAAATATTAAAAATTTATAATACTAAAAGAATTAAGATTTAAATTTTTCAATAGACGCATTCACTTTGGAAAGGTTTTAGATATTACAATTACAAGTGCTTTTATAGATACTTTTAAAAATTACATTTGTATTCATAATTATTGAAGGGTATGATAGAAAATTGTAACAAATGAGTTCCACATTGAAGATGTTGCCTTTTAAATCTGTGATGAAAACTAGTTTTGTACACTAACTGCATTTTATTGGATGGTCTTAGTTGAGTCTGAACAGAACTGTTCAAATAGAAAATGGTTCTTAGTTCAAATATAAAGTGCATTTGCCACTTGGAAAATTCTAGTTAGGTTACTAAAACATAAGAAAAGGTCGATGCAAAGGAAGCAGGGTTTCCATAAATAGTCTGTGAACATCATCTGGCTCCTGGAGAATTCTATTGCTCTGTTAAATATTTTTCTTCCTCTTTCTCAGATTTAAAATTCAAAGGCTAAACACAGAAGAGCTGGCTTTGTAAAGGAAACATTAACATCATTATAGCCTGCTGTTAGGATTGTAGAAGTAGATATGTCTACAAAAAACTATTATCAAAGAAAATATACTCTCCTAAAGTGTTTTCAACTGTAAAAAATTTAACTCTGATATTGTTAGTAATTCTTGACATGTGGATATCAGTGGAGAAATAACTAATTCCTTTGGCTTACTTATTCTGGATGTCAAAATCGGCTCAAGAACATTTCTCACTACTTTTCCTGGTAAAGAATCTGTTGCACTGCTCCTCATTTTTTCTAGACAGTGATGCCTCCCATGTGTTGGAGGACAGTGGAAATCTCAATGTCTATGATTTTAAAAAGAATAATTCTATCACAAAATACTGAGACAGTGAACGTGGTGATGTACCAACTTCAGGATGGCATGTCCACCTGTGGTACTTAAATAGTCTCCTCTCTAGTGGAAAGGTTAGGTCTATTTTTTAAAGTATGATAGTATAGCATTCTTGTTTTGTTAAAATTATTCCTTTCAGTGAATAAAGAAAACCAACAATGAATATATTTATTGCAAGCACTTATCTACAACTGTTGATAGTATTCTTCTCTAGGTGTTACCTAAGAACAGATGGTCGTATCTTCCAGTAACTAGATTTTAAAAACTTGGAAAAGTCTGGTGGTTCAGCTTAAGTGCATAATGGTGTATTTTAAGTCTTAGGTAATATTTCTAATTGTCTAGAAAATTATATCCTCAATGCAGCACCAATGTAGAATGTTCATGTTACTAAAGTTCACCGTAGTTCTTGGCTATTCTGTGTTTATGTAAGTGTTGTGTTTGTGTGTTAACCAGGGTAGGAGGTAGGAGTATCTGGCTAATTATTAATGAAATATATTACGAAAAAATTGGAAAGTAGAGAAAATCAAGAAAATCACATTACTGTTGTTTCAGTACACTTCCATTTAGCCTTTTCTCTAATCCTTATTTTTATATTATTATAATATTGTACGTACAATTTTGTATGCCCCCCCCCCCCAGTTTAGCACTGTATTGATACTTTGACATGTTGCTAAAGTACTAACTTGTTTTAATGGCTGTGTCAAAGTGCATGTACATCATTTACTTGGTAACCATATCTTTATTGATCAACACTTATATTATTTTGTATTTTTGCTATTATGAATAATATAGCAGTTTTGTGATATAGCTTATTCCATATCTTTGAATCTTTTCTCAGAATGCATTCTTACCCATAAACTTTTAGTCTTTTTTGTTAGTTACCTTTAAGTGGTTTAAATATGTATTAGCCATTACAAAAAAGAACCCACTCCACAATGTTAATCTGCCCTCCCATTAAAATGCTCTTTCCTACGATTATGCAAAATGAATAAAATATTTTCTTGGATTAGGAAAGTTTCCAGAGTACACTAACGTTTGTAAACCCCTTTTCCCTTTCACATACCCTGTCTTTGCTGAAGTTGTGTGTTTTATGATTGGCTGCTTTTAAAAACTTGGATTAACTAATAACATTCTTCGCTTTTTTATTGTCATGTTGTGTTTATGCAGGAAATAAGTTTTTTATTAATTTGTATAGTATACGCCTGATATGACAAAGACATTCAGTAGGACTTATTTGATGTTTGAAGGACCCTTAAAATAGAGTTTATATATTCAAATAATATGTAAGATTTATGCATTTTTATATAACAAACCAAAATCACGTGCGTACTTAAGTGCTTTGTTAGTTGCTGAGAATTTATGTAATAAAATTTTCTTGGAGTCTTAAGTCTCACAAAACATCTTATTTTTGTGCATCCACACATGCCAATAAGTGAATCATGGTGCCTTTCCCAAGCCTTGTATGAACAGGACTGGGGTAAGGGCTATTTTTTTTCTTATCACGGGTACTCAGAATAAGCTTTACAAGGAAAATTCCATGTTTCTCAGGCAAAAAAAAAAAAAAAAAAAGTATGAATTAAAATAGATTTTAAGTATGACATATTGGATAAGTAATATGTACATACATTGGCACTAAATGAATATCTGATGGAAAAATTTATTATTTTAAATGGATTTTAAAATGCATTTATTTATGTCTCCAGCAATGTCACTGTTACTGGAAAGCATCAGCAACTAGAAGAACATATTTCCTTGGTGCAGGATCGTGTTTCCAATTTAATTAAATTTACTTAGCTTTAGCTTAATATTTTTCAAGATTGCCTGATGTTTTCAAGGTATTTGACAAATGAATTTGTATGTAAAGAGTATATGAAAATTTGGATAGATCTGTAAATTTTTTGAAGGTTAAAGCATAGTCAATTTGTAGAATTAATCTTGTTATGTATTTTGGAGAGAGGCTTAAAAAGTAGATTTTCATTGCAAAGGTCCTACTGAATTACTCATGGCCTCAATTTCTATATAAGCATTTCATTATTTAATATACGCCACTAGGTGGTAGTATTTTATTTTCATTTATGTAAACTCTAGAACAGTAGTTTTCAAACTTTTTGATCTCAGGGACCTCTTTACACTCTTAAAACTTATTGGGGATTCCAAAGAACTTTGTTTATGTGTATTATATATATTGATATTTATTGTATTAGTAATTACAAGTAAAAATTTAAAAAATATTTGATTCATTTAAAAATAACAATTACAAACCCATAGCATGTTAGCATAAATACTTTCATGAAACATACCTGTATTTTCCAAAATAAAATGTAGTGTGAAGAATGGTCTTGCCTTACATTTTTGTTTATTTCTAGTTTGGCTTAATAGAATGCAGCTGGATTTTTATGCCTGTTTCTGCATTCAGTCTGTTGTGATTTTGGTTGAAATATATGAAGAAAATCTGCTGTCATACTGACATGTATCTGGAAAATGGGGGCCTCACAGATATCCGAAAGGGTCTCAGGACCCCAAGATCTTTGGACTATACATTGAGAATTGCTGCTCTAGACTTTTGATTTTGTTTACAAAAGAGGCATTGGGTGGGAATTCTAATAAAATTCTTTTTGTTGCTTTTTCTGTTAATTTGCATTTCATTCATTTTGTAGTACTACCTATTTTTTTTTTTTTTTTGGTTTAATGCCACATGCATTTTAGCAGCTTTTTTGCTGAGATAAAGACAGACAATGGCTTATTTATTCTTTCCTGATGTCATTAACCAGCTTCTTAGGATCAACAGTTAATCTAGAGGTTGGCAGCCTTTCCACACTTCTGCATCTGTTTATTCCCTGCAGTGGGAATAGAAGTGGGTCTTATTAACCTTATTGTAAAGTGTTCTCTGGAACAGTGCAAGAAAACAACAATGCTACGTAGAACCTCAGAATTCTGGCATTTGTTATAGTGATTGATTGGGATGGTCAGGATGAGGTGGGGAAAGGTGGTACAGAAGCAAAAAACAATGCCACATTCTTCCTAGCTTTATCTAAGGATTAGTTCTTTTACTCTCCTCCCCTCCCTACTACTTCAACTATCTTTTTGTAAAGTATTTTCTTTGTAACTCAGTACCTAGCATATGCTCTGTAGGTGGTAAACGGCCAGTAAGTATTTGATGAATGAATGGGCGGATTATTGAGCTGTAGATTGCCAACCTGTCTCAGTTAACTCTTATAGTAAGTATCTGTCCATATTTATAATTCCCATGGATGTAAGTCAACCTCATCTGAAGTGGAAAGTGAGGCGCTAGCGATAGAAGGCCTGCCCTGCATTTTACTTAACTGACAGAGGACTGTACTTAAGGTTCATTAAATTTGCCTAGAAGTATTTTCAAAGTGCTTTTATTTTTTTAAAATAAAAATTGCCTGAGATACATTGAATTTTGCTTTGGAAGAACACATTGTGTTCTTGCAACATTTTGCAGCAGTTAGTGCTTAGCCTTCCTGTTGACGTGTGCTGTGACTGTGGTTTCCCCGTGCACTCTTGCATGTTGGCAGAAGACTTGTCAGCTGTGGCTGATGCACGCTTTATTTCTCCCCACTCACTTATCCTTTGTTGATAATTGAAAGATAAATTATTTAGATATTCAGAACATACTTCTTTAGTACTTACATTAAAATCCTAGTTTCACTTTGGAAAGAGTAGGGAATTTACTTTTAGAATATTACAGGCTATAGACGCCAATTTACCGTGTCTGCTGGTTGTGAGGTCGGAAGGTGAGATGTTTCTGGGAAGTAAGTAAAGTCTCAGTACATCTTCCTTAAACATTGAAGTGAGACTCCATGTTGGAGGCAGACTTCCTGTGAGGAAGTAGCTTCCTTTGTGATACAGTGTAGAATCCATAATGGTCTAGAAATATTTTTCTATATGTGGATATATATTATGTGTTTTATGCATTTTTTGTTTTTTCTTTTTGGGTACTTAACACTTCCTTAAAGCAGGGTGGAGGTGGAAAGCAGTGACTGTCTGTCAGAAGTATAACGTGTTGGCTGATCCGAAGGTAGTGAGTTATCTCACTTGATTGTTCACAGTCAGTTACAGATTGAACTCCTTGTTCTACTACTTTCCCCCCTTATCGCTACTGCACTTGACTAGTCTTTAACAATCAATCAGTCAATCAATAAAAATATAACATATTGCATTTTGTTGAGAGTTAGAAGCCATTAGTAACTGATTGGTTCAGAAATTCTGGTTTAGTAAGCAATATTGCTCAGCTGAGCTCGATCAATGTCAGTATTATTAGCTTTTATAAATATTGCAAGGTAAGGATTGTTTCTTTTTTGTTTTTTATTTTATTTTTATTTTTTGTAGAGATGGGGTCTTGAACTCCTGACCCTAGGTGATCCTCCCAACTGAGGGAGTGCTGGGATTACAGGTGTGAGCCACCCAGGATCATTTCTTAAATCCAGTTTTAAAGTTCTACCATGAAGCCTATATATTCAAGTTGACTTATCACCTGAGAGAAAATTTGGATGCCTCAGTTACTGCCTTTGAATGGGGATGTTGAATTAAAAGATTTCAAAGGTTTCTTTCTAGGTGTGAATTTATTTGGTTCTCTGGTACGGTGGTAAAAAATAGGAGAGAAGATTAAAATTAGGTGTAAAGAACTATGGAACCAAATCCATCCTGCTTTAATCATTATATGGTAGATAATCAGGTGACTTAGGAAAACTATTTTAGTAGGAGAAACACTAAAATTAGAATATATGTAGGAGAATATTCTAAAATTTACTGAGTATGGCTAGAAAACTTAATTATTAACAGTAGAAAATTATATTTAAGTAGGAACTTGCGGCATAGATTTTTTGTTTGAAAAGGTGAGAGCACTACATTTATTTTTATACTGTGCTGGATTCTGGAATTTTAAAAATAAAAACAAAGAAAATTCACTTGGTATTTATTGTATAAAGTTTTGTTTTATTTTGCTTAATTGACAAAATTATTGTACTTAAACTCTGTTTCACTGGAAGAGTGTCAAAACTATCTTCAGTTTCTCCAGGGCTTGATTTAAGATATTTCTGTGTAGTACCTAAAAATGCCAAGATATAATTTTATATGCTGAATAGTAATAATAATAATAAAGTATTGATGACATCCAAGCATTAAAAGATATTGTCATTCCTGTTTTCATTTTTTTCTTTCCCAGATTTAAACTTTCAGCACAAACTAAGCAGTAAGCACTTTGTCCCAGAATCTCTTTCCCATAATTAGTCACTTTACTTGACTGATTTTTAAGTGAAGAAACTAATTTCTTGTTAGTAGCAAGAGTTCATTATTTCTGTATGCTTGACACTAGAACTTGTAGTAAAAGAATATCTAAATAAAACAAAGACAATGTTTTCCTTTAAATATTCTGTTTTCTAACATATTTATATTTAAGGATTATCATCTTGGTGTTTGCAGGCAAATACCAGTAAAATTAGAATAGGAATCTTTATAAATGATTTCAGGTAATTAACATTTCTTTTAAGTTTAGACCTTATTTGAGCATCAGTTTTATACTTTGGACATATAAAATGAATAAGTTGGATAGATATGTTTTTTATATCAAAGGTATTATGGTTGCCAGAGAAATTGTTTTTTAAACTGTTGAGCAAAGTAAGTGTGTTTCTCAGTTGTTACCAGATTCAGCCTTCTCTTGCCTTTTTCTGTACCTAATGCAATTTGCCATTAAGAAAGTGCTTTAGAATAGATGTTTGTCTTCAGGTATACAATTCCTGTGCCCAAACCACTGTGTTGAGCCAAATTGCGGTTAATAAAAGGCCTTTTTTCTGTGATGCCATAGGTTAAAGACCTGTATTTGTTATACCACTGGAAGTGAAATGCTATACATGTCAGTGAACTGTCTCCCTGGACATATGTTTCTTGATAGGATTAAAAACCATCTTGAAAACTGAATTTTGTTTATAGTCTATTTCTATGATAAAGAGAAGTCTGGGGATTTCTATTCTGTGAAGACAAAAGGAAATAGTCTAGGATGGCAATAGCAGTAGGATTATCAGTTTATCATTATTCTAAATGTATATGTGTATGCACGCATACATATACACATAAACATAATATGTACACATGCATATATAGATGCTCCTTGACTTACAATGGGGTTACATCCTGATAACTCCATTGTAAATTGAAAATATCGTAAGTTGAAACTTAACGATATTTTCAACTTGCAATGGGTTTATCCAGATGTAACCCCATTGGAAGTTGAGGACTGTATTGAATGCATATTGCTTCTGCACCATTGTAAACTTGAAAAATCTATGTCAAAAAATTTTAAGTTGTGGACTGTTTGTATATACAACTATATAAACACAAACATATGTATTTTTGGTGCCCAGTTACCCAGCTGTTGCACCATCTATCTGATTTTGTTTGGTGATGAGTAAGCTGTTTGGCCTCCTTAAAGATCTTACTGCTCTAGCCAAGATGATTATTTTTGCAAGGCCTGAATTCTTACTTATCTCACCCAAGAACTTTCTGCTCGTAGTGCCTTTCTATATATTGTTGAATCAGGTAAAGATTTCTTTCTAGTCAACCGAAAACAGTCCTGGTTTGAAACTTACATAAGTAATAGGTTTCATTCAAAATGCATTGTTTAAATATGTGATTCAGCCAGCAGATATTTTAAAAAAAGAAATAAAAGCTCTATTCCTTTGTCTTATGGTTAAAAAGTTTTTAAAAAATAGGATATGCCAAAGGATAGTTTTTACGTTCTTAAAAATGTCCTAGTTGTGAGTATTACATAATTATTGATGATATTTAAGTTAAGAACTATATGTAGCAAACAGACAAGCAATTGAAATTATACAGTACAGAAGTAGGGACATGTCTTCATTTCTTTGAATTTGCTATCCATAAGGACACTGGTAGGAGAATGGAGAACCTTTAGTAACTTAATATTTTTTTTCAAACTTCTGAGCTTAGGTTCATATAAATAGTCTTAATATCCTAATCTGGAACTCAACAACAAATTTGTTTTAGTGACTGAACATTTCTTGCGGCTTTGTTAAACAACTCAGAAATACCTCTTGGCTTAGAACAATGATGAGTTTTTTAACCTGTCCTGCTACTGCTGCTCTTAGTTCCCATGAATTGAATGTAAAACATTTTAGCTCATTGATAGTATTTCTTGAGATACTTGTTTTCTACTGTTTTCATTATAGCTTTTGAGGAACTTGAAAAAGCCTTGAGTACAGCCCAAAAAACAGAGGAAGCACGGAGAAAAATGAAGGCAGAAATGGATGAACAAATAAAAGCTATGGAAAAAACAAGTGAGGAGGAACGCATCAGTCTTCAACAGGAATTAAGTCGGGTGAAACAGGAGGTTGTTGATATAATGAAAGTAAGAATAATTCTGGAATGAAATGAGTTACAGCATTTTCGAAATTTAAGTCTATTTTTCCTATAATCCTTGACAAAGGAAATTTGTATTTTATTTATTTATTTATTTTTATTTTAATTTTTGAGACAGAGTCTCACTCTGTTGCCCTGGGTGGAGTACAGTGGTGTCGTCACAGCTTACTGTGACCTCAAACTCCTGGCTCAAGCGATCCTCCTGCCTCAGCTCCCCAAGTCACTGGGACTACAGGCACGAGCCACCACACTCAGCTAATTTTTTCTATTTTTGGTAGAGATGGGGGTCTTGCTTTTACTTAGATTGGTCTCGAACTCCTGACCTCAAGTGATCCTCCTGCCTTGGCCTCCCAGAATGCTAGGATTACAGGCCTGTGCCACCGTGCCTGTCCTAATTTGTATTTTAGATCTTGACCATTTCGTGATGTTCAGAATATAGTGGAAAAGCACTTTTGATAGAGAAATGAATTTAATATTTAGATAATTCTTTGGAACCTTTTAAAGCTTTGCTTTCTCTCCAGTGGGCCACATTGTAAACTGAGATGTGCCTGAACTGTTTTATGGCTTTCTGACTCTAGGCTCCTTGAAGGTAGGTTGCTTAGCTGCTCCAAGTAGCATCTCTTCCGCAGAACTTGGCCAAGAAGGTACTTGCCTAGTGTGTGTTTGAGGGAGGACGTGACTGAGGGGCTAGAGATGGTTTAAATGTTTTGGGATTTTTTTTCTCTTTTTTTTCCTTTTTGTGGAGACAGAGCCTCACTCTGTTGCCCTGGCGAGGGTGTAGTGACATCTTCATAGCTCACTGCAACCTCCAACTTCTGGGCTCAAGTGATCCTCCTGCCTCAGCCTTCCGAGTAGCTGGGACTACAGGTACGCACCACCATGGCCGGCTAATTTTTTCTATTTTTAGTAGAGACGGGATCTCACTCTTGCTCAGGTTGGTCTTGAACTCCTGAGCTTAAGCGATCCTCCTGCCTCAGCCCCCCGAATTGTAAGGATTACAGGCATGAGCCACCACCCTGGCCTTGTTTAAATGTTTTAAAGGATCAGTATTACTTGGTATTCTGCTTACTCTTACAATTATAGATAGACCTCATTTTTAAAATTAGATAGCTTTTTGAAAAGGTCTCTTTTAGAAATTAAATTTTTAAAATCCCTTAGATTTCCACTTTTTCAGAAATGTGAACATGTCATTATCATGACCCCTCCGTGCCCCAGCTCCCTTCCGCACCCGTTTTTCTCTGCTTTGGTTTTTGCTTATTTTTCCTCCTGTCATATTTGCCTTTGTTGACTCTTTGCTCATTTTTTCCCCTATTCCTTTACTGACTCATTTGTATTCTTGATTATGTCCACTAAAATCAAATGGCTCAAGATAAATTACAGATCTGAATAGGTGAGGTGTGGATTTTAGTTGCAGTGTTTATTTTTACAACTCCTGGTAAGGTTTCTATGCTTTTACTTATCAGTGCACAGCAGGTATTGAGGGGGGCAAATTATATTCTTTTCATATATTTTCTTTCTCCTGCTGAACTATAGGCAATTTACAATGTAGAAATTATTTGTGATCAATTATTGGATATACAAGGTCTTAGCTGTAACTACCTGAGTGTAGTTTAATTTTTTAAATAATTAGTCATACGTGGTAAGTACTGTTACAGTGGAATCTAACAACCTAAAAATAATTAATGAATTATTTTGAAAGGTAATGATATGGGGATATGGTATAAAAATTAAAAGATAAAAAATAGGCCAGGCATGGTGGCTCACTTGTGTAATCCTAGAACTTTGGGAGGTGGAGGCAGGAAGATTGTTTGAGGCCAGGGATTTAAGACTAGTTTGGGCAACATAGTGAGACCCTGTCTCTACAAAAAAAGTAATATTAGCTGGCGTGGTGGTCTGTGCCTGTAGTCCCAGCTACTCAGGAGGCTGAGGTGGGAGGATCGCCGGAGCCCAGGAATTCAAGCCTGCAGTGAGCTGTGATTGTGCTACTGTACTCCAAACTGGGTGACAGAGTGAGACCCTGTTTCAAGAAAAACAAAAAAGTTAGAAAGTATGCAGAGAAAAGGTTCTCCTCCAAATAGCCTCTTAGTTTTCCCAAAGAAATCTACTATTTTCTTTTATTGAATATACTTCCCAGAGATAATCTCTGCGTATGATTTCTCTTTTATGTTTTATAATCTCCTCTTTAATTTATTTAATACAAAAGCATGTTATATGTTTTTCTATATTTTGATTTTTCACTTAATAATCTGGGAGATTGTTATTTATCTGTTGAGAATTGATAATTCATAATGATGCCCCATTTGTTTTAGAGTCTGCTCAAGGCTTCATTGTATAAATGTCTCATAATTTAATCAGTCTCCTACTGATGGTTATTTAGATCATTTTTACCTTTTGCTATTGCAAATTGTGGATATCCTTATACATACTTGCTCATGTACATATTTCTTTAGGATAGATTCCTAGAAGTGGAATATTACTCAGGGAAAGATCATATGTATTTTTAATTCTTACCTGGTTGCTACAAGCTCTATAGAAGACAATTTACACTTCAACAAGCAATGTATTTAATATTAGAATATGTTTTCCCTCCTCACAAATATGGTGTTATCTAACTTTTTAATCTTTTCAAGCTTATAAGTAAAAAAGAAAAAATCGTTGTTTTGATGTGCATAATTCTTACCACTGTGATACACATATTTTTATATATTTAAAAGGAATTTTTAATTTTTCTCTTTGAGTTATCCAACCAAATCCTTGACTCATTTTTCTGTTGGGCTGTTTGGTCTTTTATTGATTTGTAGAAGCTCTTTACTTAAAGTGGGAATTAACTCTCTGGATATAAGGTGCTTTTATTCAAACAGTTTTCTCAGTTTGTTATTTGTTGACTTTGCTTTGATTTGTTTTTGTTTTTTGGCTTTTTTTTTTTGGGTCATGCAGAAATTTTTGTTTTCCTGGTAGTTGAATTTATTAGTCATTTCCTTAAGTGCTATCTGGATTTTTGTTCTACTTAAAAACACATGCTCAATTCTGAGATCATTGAAAAAAAAAAAATCTGCTTTTTCTTCTAGCACTTTTATGCTTTCATTTTTTTATGATTGCATCTTTGATCCAACTGAAATTTATTTGGTACAAGGAGTGAGGTAGGGATCTAACTTAAATTTTTTCCAGATGACTACCAAATAGTCTCCAAATCATTTATTCAATAATATACATTTTCCCCTTTGATATGCCTTATTATCTTTATTACATACTAAATTATTAAAGTATTAAATGTGGGTCTTTTCTGAATTCTCTGTGCTATTCTCTTGCTTTAAGCATGTGCTATTAATACACTATTGTATTTACTCTAATTTTA
>RJWJ010038925.1:0-14717 GCA_004363605.1 Indri indri | reverse complement strand
CACAAAGAGTGCAATGCGCACCATCCGAGAGATGGACACTCTTGAAACTGGGACTTGGGGGAAGGGGGGGCAAGGGCAACATACGTAACCTAAACATCTGTACCCCTATAATAACAAACAATAAAAAAAACAAAGATAAAGAGATTGAGGTTAGTAAGGCAATTAATTTTCTCACATCAAAATCAAGAGAGAATAGGAAGAACCCAAATTCATACTCTTAACATATATTACATAGCAAATATATATATTTAATGACACAGTAATATTTATATCAAATACATCAAAACAAATATATATCAATTTTATACAATATTGTATAATACACTGTCCATTTGTTAATAACTAAATTGCATTTTATCCACTATGATTATACTTTTTCAAGTGGTGGGATGAAACAGACATATTGTCAATATGAGAAGCTTGCATTTTTGGCAAGCTACTTTAAAGAACAGAATTAAAAGTGTTTGGTATGTACAGTTGTAATGCTTTACATTTGTTCCAGTGAATTTAAAGGATAGTAAAAGGTAAGCCTGTATTAACTAAAATAGTTTCACTTTTAAGGAATTATATTTAGCTTCATGTTTGTTTCCTCAAAACAAAAGTTGATCTTTCTTCATCATTAAATAGACTAGTAGATAGTTAGATCAGCTAGATTATGAAATTTCCATATGAGCCAATTAGTCATTGCTTACCCAGAATTGTACTGATTTTATTCTTTATTTCCTAAGTGTATGTGTGTATGCGTATACATATATACCCACACATATACATCTTATTGTATATATGTATATATGTGGGTGTATGTATGCATGTATGCATATGTGTATTCTGTAGCCTAAACAGCCTCCAGACAGCGCTCCAAATGGAAAATCGCTTGGAACTACAGAGGTCTGAGATGATGATATATCTTGCAAAAATGAAACATAAAGTCTGTTCCTCATATTTTTAGGTCAATAAGTACATTAATGATAATGGATCAGAGATGATTAAAATTGAGGACTGATCCATACTAGCTAAAAGCACAGGAATTTAATACAGTATCAAGCACATCATTATTTTATAGTGATATTCATATTTAACTCAACTGTTGGGAGTTTATGCCAATTTGCCAATAATATCTATCTCCTGAAAGGCTACAGGGAAAATTAAATTTCTAATAATTTAACTAAACATTTATTATCCATTTATTTAATATTTGTATATGTCTTGGAAAGTTTAAAATTTGAGCCAATTAATGGGATTAGTACATTAAAGGATAATTTATTTATTTAACAAATATTTATTAAATTCCAACTGTGTACTAGGAAACTGTATTTCTTATATCAATTACCTCACTTCAGATTGTGGACTTCTTTGGTTTTCTTTGACATCGCTTTACATTTTTATCATGAATTCCTAGTCATGGATTGCTTATAATAACTCTAGATTTTATCTGAGAGATACCTTTACCTTAACCACACTAGCTCCACACTAACAAGTTGTTACTTAATGCGGTCATTTTTTAAAAATATGTTTGATTTCGCCTGTTAGAAAGGTTTCCTCCAAATCTTGAGAGAATGTAACTTCTCATTTCAGCCCAAATGTCTGGGTTAATTTCTGTGGAACCATTATGTTATGATTATATATGTTTTCTATTTAAAATGTATATATCTCTTTCATAGTTCCACATTTAAAAAATTAAAAATTTCCCCCTAAATTAATGAAACAAGTTATTCAAGATTTGAGTGTATAAAAAATGGTTTGGGGAGTAGATCTACTTTATATATTGGTAGGTAATATGATATATAGTTTAGGCCTCATGATCTTTGAGAAAATCTATCTATAGATTTATGTCCCCAAAATTTGATCACCAGGAATTTGTTTTATAGAGCAAAATAATTCTGAAGTCTCTGTGTAGCAGTTCCTTTGGTAATTTTTTATATTTAAAGCCACATTTTCTTTAACAATGCTGCACCTATTATGATCGCATGCTCTGCTAATTGATGCCATTTTATCTTGCCTTCATACATAATAATTTGGAAATTATGGATAGATAAAACACATTATTTTGCTGGAAAACATGTTCAACAACAAACACCAATTATACGAGCGAGATAGGCAAGGCAGTTGGTCAGAGTCATGTGGATGTAAACTGCACTCTGGGAGGAGTAGCATTGAGCTCCTGCCCTTCACGGCTGTATGTAAGGTTCTGGGGATGTAGCAGAATTCAGGAAAAACATAGGGATTACAGTCTCCCAGAGAGTCAGATAATAAGTTTTAAAGTCAATTAATTTCAAATCTGTCAGGAGAATGAAGAAAATAAAAAGTAAAATAATGCAAATAGGTAATGACTTAGCACCTGCAGGCATGGTAAGTGTTGGTAAAGTGGGGTTAAAAAGCATGACGAGCACACAGGCTTGTTACGTGGAAGGAAAAAAAGGATAGTCAGTGTTGTTGGTAAACACACTGTTGTTGATAAACAAGTTGTATTAATAATCTACGCTATATAACAAATTACCACAAACTGTATTAAAAAGCACACACTTATTATTTCTTAGTTTCTGTGAGTCAGAAGTCCTGGAAGAGTTTATATGGGTCCTTTGTGAGACCACAATAAGGTTTTGATCAGGGCTGAGTCCATCTGAAGGCTCAACTGGAGAAGGGTGCACTTTCAAGCTCACTCAGGGTATTGGCAGGATTCCTTTTCTTGCAGCTTTAGAATTCATTGCAGCTTACTTCTTCAAAATCACCAAAAATAAAAATATGTTAGACTGAGTGAGATGACAAGATTACACCTTATGGGTAAAATATAGTCAAAGGAGTAATGTTCCATCACCTTTGTCATATTCTATTGGTTAGAAGGAAGTCAGTGATTCTGCCAAAACTCATGGACAGGGATTATGTTAGGGGGGAAAGAATTAGATATATATGATACACCTGATGAAAAGTAATCTGATTTAATTATCATTCCAAAACAAAATGGCTTAAATGCATTTGAAACAATATATAAAACAAACTCTAGACAATACAATCTACATTTTTTACCCTGCAGAAAACAAAATATCAAATGTCCAATTTATAGGTAAGCTATTTATAGCTACTTTGGAGGCCTATGTATTATCAAACAATGCATAGGAATCACTTTTGCATGTGTATGTCTTTTCAATTTTTTCATACTCTTAAAATATTTTTAATATAAACACTACTAGCAGTTTCCAACATGTTAACAAAGTTTGCATCTTATGCCTTAGGTGTCTTCTTTCATTTTTATTTCCAGAAAGTGAATGTCCTATTTTAATTTTTTTTTAAATTAAGTGCCAAAATATAATTTAATTCAACATAATATGATTTAATTGTTTTTAATTCAATATCTTTATTGAACTTTTACTACATCTAAAATGTCTGACACTAGACATCTTGAAATGACAGAATTTAATTTAAATTATTAAAATATGCTAATCAATTCTTCTACCATTTATCTGAACCCAGCAATTAAATGCTGTTGTTTTCTTCTGACCTCAATTAAGCGCAATGTCAGAAAGTCATAGAATTTCTGTCTAGTACTAGTTGTAACAATCTGAAAAGGAGACAAGTATATGTGTAGATAAGAGCTCTATAAATTTTGTTTTTCCGTCCAACACAAGTGGTGCTACATACCAATAAGTTTTAATCAACAGAACAGATAGTTTGTCTTTAGACTTCATTTGCTTTTTGAAGAAATAATCTCCATTTCCAATATTTTCTTTCATTTTTACCTTGGAGGTAATGAAATCTCTCTGGTCAAAGAACTTGCTACAAAAGGATGCCATTGCTTAGTGCCATGTGCCCTCATGTGCTTGGTTTATGAAATGCATGGCTTGAAGACATCCAATCAAATGCATGGCATGAAATCACATTCTCATGCAAAACATTAATTAAATATCTATGTGTATATAGATACATAAACTATATTTTATATACATGTATGTACATACACACATTCAAGTCAATACTTTCAGTAGTTCAGTTAAAGTAACATTTGAAAATATTTATAATCAATAAGTTCCAGGTGGGTGGAGTTAGGCCATTGGTTTCTATTTCTATGGACATGTTGTATAAGTAATATACCAACCACAGTGCAGAGGGTTATGAAAAATCTTTCTTTCTAAAAACTCCTTGATTTTTCTGATTTGGTCTTTTTTAGCATGATCTCAACCAAATCAAGGAACTTGATAATGAAATACAGAAATCACTATAAAGTTGCTGTAATTCAAAAATATAACAATACTCCTTTTCTTCCCTCAAGTAATACAGATGACTTCAGAAGAGTTAATTACCTTTTGGTGATTTTCAGTGTCTGTCTCACACTCAAATCACACTTCAAAGTCAGATAACTATAGTAAATTTGCCCTTTCCATTTTGCTCTTTATTTAGAGCATAAAAAATCTCTGAGTCACCCTGTGCATTCAGGCAAGTTTGGGAATGAGGCATCTGTTATTAGCCTGTATTGGCATATTAAACATCCATAATGGGTATCTTCCTGAAAAGATGGGTTTACACAATTCTAAATAATGATGATAATTGATGACAATGGTAATGATGATGATGTTGGTGATGGTGGTATTGGTAATGAAAAGATGAGTTATATTATTTCAGGTGTACTATATTCTAGTCACTTTATAAACCATTTCCCATGCATTTTCTCACAGAATCTTCACAATAATGAAATATGTAATATTATTATCTCCATTTTACAAATGAAAAATAAGGTTCAGAGAGATTAAATTACATAAGAGTCCTGAGATAAAATCCTGCTAAGAGCAATATTCCAAGTCTGTTCAACCCCAAAAGTTTAAAATTACTCTAACTACTTGCTTTTTATCACTAGCTGTATAACAGCTTATGAAAGTTTGTGAAAGAGAAAATGATTGCTATCAGAGAATGCTTGTTTATGGCAAAAATCATCTTACAATGGAAATATCCACACTCAATTTGCACATGTGCAGGCTGGAGCTTATATGTGAGGATAATGTTTGTTTATTTTCAATCCTGATCTCATAAAGTAAAAGGTATTATGTTATTTTTAAGAATATGTACTTAGCTGGGTACAAGTCTTACTTTTACTGCTTTTGCTCTGTGTGGTCTTGGATCAGCTATCTACTGATTTTCTATAACTTAGTCTATAATTTATAGATATTCATAATACTTAGTTTATAGAATGTCTTAATTATTAAATAGAAAGTGCTTAGCATAGCACTGGGAAAAGCCTAAGTGTTCAAATATTAGCTACTTTTGTTGCTTTATTTTTAGTGTATTTCTAATCTGTAGACCTTGGATGGATATTTGTTTGTATTCAGCTTCCTAATTTTTTTTTTTCTTTCTACATCCCAAGACTCTGCTGACACCAGTCAATAGCTGGAGGCTAGCATTAGAATGATGAAATAAAGAAACAAATCAATATTACTTTATATCAAACACAAAAAAAGACCCAATTTCCTGCCATCATTGGCACGTACAAGAAGAGAATTATATAAGAGAAAGGCTGATGTCTGGGTCAGTTTGGTTTTCTACTCCATGAATTCTTAGTTATGATATTCAATGATTTGAAGAAAATGATGGATAATAATTATTAGCTATTCCCATTATTTAGAAAATGCAGGTAATCAGCCATATGTATTCCAAAAATTAATGTAAAACAGGAAAAAGTGAATCAAAGATTAATCATATGAATTATTTTTAATTAAAATTAATTATAGTTCCCAAGAGTCATCTCCTCTTATATCAGCTAAACTGAAGTTTTCAATTAAAATGAGAGATGAATTACATTAATGAGGAAAACAGTTAAGTCTCTGCCCCTGAAATATAAGTGACTGCTTTTGTCTTAGATTGGCAAAAAAATTCTATTTTCCTATGACAGCAATGAGTCATGTCCCAATATAACCACCTTATATTTCTCTACACTCCCCTATTAACTTCTGCAGACAGTCTGTATTTTTTTTTTTAGCTCTTATCTCACCCAGGTTACTATCCAAATTTAGTCAAGGAATCTAAATCAAGATTCAAGGAAAATCTATTTTTGAGTTGAGTACTTCATATATAATTTCATTACTATACACTTTCGCTTCTAATTTTGCAAATGAAACTCTTTACAATAGTTCAAAAGAAATGTTTGGAAATAACTTTATTTACTTTGGGTTTATAAGATAGACAACCCCTTGAGTCAATCATAATTTTTTGATTAAATGAGTTACATGTCTGTTATATAACTGTGTGATATGTGTTATATTTACTTCTGATTCATGCTGATTCACATAATTCTCCTAAAGACTATGGTTTCTTCAATACTATGGTGTCCTCTGCTGGCTGCCGTATTGACCTCCAAATACATTTTATACTACAGTATTCTGCTTTAAAAATATTCCTCCAAGCTTCCTACAAATCATCTCCTTCTGAATGCTCTATATAACCTCTAGTTCAATATATTTAATAAACTCTCTTTCCTCTCTAAACTATGCTCCTCTATTATCCCCTATACATCATTTATATAATTGCATGAGAAGCTTAGAAATAAAACCAAATTCTTTTTCTTCTTGAAATTAGTTTCTAAGTATTACTGTGTCTATGTCCTTTATATTTTAACGGTTTATTGAGTTATAATTGATATACAGTACATATTTAAGAATGATCATTTGATAATTTGATCTATGTATACATCTCTGAAACCATTACCGCAGAGAAGATAATCAGCATTTTCATCACCCAAAAATTTTCTCGTGGTACTTTATAAAGTACCATGCTCCTCACAGATCTAATGCTGTCCTCCTGTCACCAGGTGCCTACTGATCTATTTTCACTATATAGTGTGTGTGTGTGTGTGTGTGTGTGTGTGTGTATAATATATATAATGTCTTCCACATCTCTGCTTAACATGCTCAAACTTTCCTCTTCTTAAAGATATGAAATGTAGTTGTATGGTTGTATAAATGTCCTTGTCTACAAATTCTATCATCTGTGTCAAACTTAGATATGTTTCAATTTATTGATTTTTCATCTCATTTTGTATAATATTTTCCTGTTTCTTTGTGTGTCTGGTAATTTTTTACTAGATGCTAGACAATGTGTGTTTAACGTGTCAGGTTCTGGGTATTTTGTATTTCTATAAATACTCCTGATCTTTGCTCTGAAAATATTACATTACTTAAAAAAGGGTTTTCTGTTTTTAGGTGTTGTTTTTAAACTGTGTTAGGTGGTACCAGAGAAGAGTTTAATTTGGAAATAATTTTGTTCCATTTGGAGGCAAACCCCATACTATACCCAAAGCCCTATAAAATATGTGATTTTCCTCCCTAATTGGTGGGTTCAGAAGCTATTCTTCATTCTCTAATTCTTTCAGGTAGTTCTTTTCTCAGACTTGAGTAATTTACGATCTCTTATCACACGTCATCACTATTTTCCCATATATAACACAAAGAAAAGCAAATAGCATCTGACATTTCAAGCAGTCACATTCAAAAATAAAGAAAATCTAATGCAGCGGTAAATGATTATCAAAATATTACATAAATATATACTTGATATTTGAAAATACTGAGGTTATGCTCACAATTTTACAATGTAAAATCTATTTAGGCAATATAATTTATTAAGTAGTCAGTTGATATTGTAATTGTCTACTAAGCACAAGCATGACACCAATTATAAAAAATACGTTATAATTATTACAGTCCATTTGTTCTCTCAGAAAATTATAAGTCATTTCAGAATAAAAGAAATCCAGAGTTGACAAGTACAATTTTACTGGAAAAACAACAAAACCAGATCCTGTATTCTTCAAAATTATTTAAGAATATTATTTGTGTGTAGAGAATTATTTCAAATGACGCTTGCTCTCTTAACAATGAGTTAAGGGGGAAAAATGTTTTTCCATGTTATTCTTTTGAAAGCAATTGTTATTTAGTGCCTATTATATGCAAGCACATAATATCTATTTAATTAGCACCAAATAGCCAGCCCAGCAGTTTAATATTCTGAGACACACCAATGAGATAATATAAGATAATCACGTCCTCAACCAATCTCATGCCAGGAAAAAAGTAATAGATGTACTTTACTTAACAGCATATTTACTATTGCACAGAATGACAGAATATGTAAAGTTTAATTTTACTACAACAAATATTTATTGAATCTAATATGAGCTTGTCATAGTGTTTTGCTTTGGTTTTTGTTCCTGTAGTATTTTTTGTTGTTGTCGTCTTGTGTTTGTTTTTGTTTTTTTATCATGATAAATAAGAAGTACTGGTCTGTCTCCTTACAGAACTTTCAGTCTGGTGAAGAAGATACATAAGCATTGGCCTTACAACATATTCTAATAAGCTCTAACACATGGGAAATAGGGGAGGTCCCAGAACATGGAGACAGTAGCCTTAATCATTATTGAGGGAAGGGGGCAGTGGATGGTTTCCTGAAAGAAGTGAACCCTGAGTGGGAAGCTAGAAGATACACAGGAGCAAACCTGGGGAGTGGGGGGCAGGAGCAGAGTGGAGAGATGTGAAAACATGTCTTGCGTTAGGGGGCAAACTTTCACAGGCTGGCGAGGGAGGTCCAGTTCGAAGAAAAATACATGCTTGGTATGTCAAGGAGTTAAGTGTCTGGAGTGGGGAGTGGAGAGCTATGATGCTTCATGGGTGAGAAAGATTAGAATGAGAGGACTTTTGACTCCAGGTAGCAAGGGGAAGTCCCTGATGTTTTTTTGAAATAATAGAATATCATCATCAGATATGTATGATAGTAAGATTATATATATTATATGGATTGAGGGACAAGAGAGGAAGAAAGGGAACATGAACATTTAAAAGCTGTTGTGTTACTGAAGGCCAGAGAGGCCAGTGACCTGGCTCAGAGTCCAAGGGTTACGTGGATGGCAGAATGTAGATAAATAGGAAAAAGTTTAAGAAGTTTATGTTTAAGAAGTTTAAGTTCTCTATTAAGAACTAGAGTCCATAGGACAAGGTAACTGAATAAGTGATCAGGCTCTAAAAAAGAGGGAAGAGTATTAAAATAAAGTTTTTTGCTCTGGCAGATATGAACAATTTTCCCAAGGATTGAAAATATAAAAGGATGAGTACTTTGGTGATCATGGTGGTGGTGGTGGTTATGATCATATCTGCCAGAGCAAAAAAACTTTATTAGTATATGTGGTGTCTGTTTTTCCATTCCTGAGATACTTCACTTAGGATAAAGATCTCCATTCCATCCAAATTGCTGCAAAAGCCATTAATTCATCCTTTTTGATGGCTGAGTAGTACTCCATGGTACAAATATGCCATATTTTGTTAATCCACCAATAAATTGATGAACACTTGGGTTGATCCCACATTTCTGCAACTGTAAATCGTGTTATAATAAACACTGAACTGTAGGTGTCTTTTTGATAAAATGACTTCTTTTCCTTTGGGTAGATACCCAGTAATGGGATTGCTGGACCAAATGGTAGTTCTGCTTTCAGTTCTTTGAGAATTCTCCATTCATGTGATAGGCACATTTATATCCCTGACTCAAGCATTACAAAATCTACCCATGTAAGAAAAGCCTTTGTACCCCCTTAATATTTTGAAATAAAAAAATGAATTAAAATTTCTTAAGTTCTTACATTCTCTGAAATTTCCAGAATTTTTTTTCTTTCAATGAAATAACAGATACCATCAAGTTATAGTGTCAGAGTTATAAAAGGCCTGTTATATTTTCCGTATCTTAGATTATGGGCACATCTCTGCAGGAAAGAGGCATAATTCTCGTTTAATTTTATCCTCTTCCCTCTCTCTCCCTGATGGCTTCTCGCTCATTTTCCTTGTAGCTTCTTTTTAAAAATCAATGTGATTGACAAAGCCACAGGTAGTCTGCCCTAGTTTGTTTGAAGTGGATGGTCCCTGGAAGATCACTTTAAAAGAGCTTAACCCGCAGAAACTGAGAAGAGCCACAAGGGAGAGCCCAGAAGAATTCTTTCTGCAAATATGCAAATGTTTCCAAAAACAACTCAAGTTTCTCATTCCCAGACCAATGTCATCAGTTCCTTTTGTTCAAGAAAAACAGGGAATCTCTGACTTAATAGACTTAGCCACAGTAGTAGACACCTCTTTATTGTCCAGCACTCATTCCCTCTCCTTCGTGGTAATAGCATTCTGAATTTATTTTGTGGAACCATCACATCTCCATTCCTAACAGTGTAATGTGGATAGGCTTAAAGCTCCCTCAGTGCCAAAAGCAACCTTATCTAGTTTAAAACTATCTACAAAGGACTTTCCCTGCTTTTGGTTGAGAAATGGATTTTTACATAATTTGAGCCAAGGATACTCATAACAAAGGTATGGGAAGTTCAGGGAATGGCCAATAATGATCTAGAGGAACCCATCTTCTACCTACATTGTCAGGCAGATGCCAAGGTTGTTGGGAAGTATGTTTAAACCAGGCTGACAGGGTAGTGGTAGCAGAAGTGCAGCAGGAAAGCAAATATGCTAATAGAGGACTAAACTTATTATTTCTTGGATATTCTATTGAAGTGAGACATTTGTTGAAAAGAATATACAGGAGACCAAACTTCAGTGCAATTTTCTATTCCTCCTGATAGCACAGAAGGAAGTGATAAGGTTAAATAAAGATCAATGACAAAATTTGAAAATCTACAATGTGTTGCATCTGAGTTACTTTGTGTTCTAATCTGTCTCTCTGTATAAAAGCGGTTGTCTGAGATTACTAATTAGTAAAAATATGTATGCTTAATATATCTGCCCCATGGGCTAATTACAAATGCCCAGACTAGAATTAGGAGCCAAATCATCTAAGGTCAGGGTTGTGATTCCATGAGAGGAAGAATATATAAGGTAAGTACAAGCTAATCAGCAGGTAGAGGAAAATAAGAAGCATGGAAGCTACTTTATGGCTCACGGTAATATCTAAGACCAGAGGTAACGACTACTAAAGCTTAGGAAATTATATTTTTATGCATATATGTGTGTATGCCTGTATGCATACACACTTATTATTGTTGTAATTATTAACATTTTCAGAAAGTTACAGTACTTCACACATCTGAGTCAGAGAAGAAACCCCGTGGTAAGGTCATGTGAGATAAGAGACTGGAGCATACTGGCCATGAATAATTAAGGTTAATCAGTACCCTTTTCTCCTCAGTTCCAAGACTGGACTAGAGAGAAAAATGCAGTAGGAGGCCATAAAGGGTATATGTTGTCCATAAAAGAGATAGATTCTGATATATATCAAAAGTATCCTACTTAAATAAAACATTCATCTTTAGGTAAATGTAAGACAGTGTAAATGCTATGGAGATAACATAGCATAAAAGTGGTCAGATTGTATTATGCTACTTAGATAGTTTCAGCAGGGAAGTCGGTATTTGAACTGAGACTTGAATGATAAAAAAAAAAATGGTAAATAAAAAATATCCAGCAAATTAAAAATGTGTGGGAGAACATTTCAGGCAGAGAAGTTAATAAATATAAATTATTCGTGTGAGAAATTAGCCTGGCTTGCTGAATTGTACAACAAAGCCAGTATAGATAAGATATAATGAGCTTGGATGACAGAAATATGAGATAAATTTGAAAGCATAAGCATTACTACATCATAGAGGATATTTTAAGCCATGACAAAGACTTTAGATTTTATTATAAGTGCAACTGTAAACTGTTGTAAAATTTTAAGTACGGAGTGACATTGTGTGTGTGTGTGTGTGTGTGTGTGTGTATGTGTATGCATGAACACATCTACATGTATACAGGGTTATAAGTGCGTACATGCATATAAAAATATATATGTTTAAACATGCCTGAATGTTCTTGTGATTGGTTTAGATTTTATATTTTTGGGAAAGGGTTGGGATAAGGGAGGCAAATTAGTTCATAGGAGGCTATTGATGTTAACTGGGACTTGAATGTTAAAAGTGGAGACGATTTTATGCAATCAGATTTTGGACATATAGTGAATGTACAACCAACAGGTTATACCACTGGACTTGGTGTGTGGGAAATCAGGGATGACCTCCAGATGTCGGATTGGAAACTTGGCAGAAGTGTTGCCATTGACTAAAACGTGAATGACTATACTTAAGAGTTTACATTTCACAAATGCAGATGTACAAAGAGTACATCTTTTCATTTATTGAGGAAGTTTCAACATTTTTACATACCTGTACAATGCTTTCAGGCAAAGTCAACTAGGTGATAATGCATATTCATGGAGTAAAATTTGTAAAAAATGCATAAAACAAATTAGAACTCTCTGAAAGTCATTACATAATTTATATTTCCACTATTGGAAATGATGCAAAAATTAAATACATAGCGAATTGTAAAAAATAAATCTGACAATTTAAAATAATGGAAAAAAACTAAAAAAAAAAAAAAATTAAAAAGAAAATTTGGAAAAGTATATTACAGGGATAGATTATGGGCAATTGCATGGAGATAGTCCATAAGAGCTGGCTGACTTTCATGAACACTATTTTTTTGAAATCTTGCAACATGATGAATAGCTATTTTTTGTTTGTTTGTTTGTTTGTTTGTTTGTTTCCTTTTAGGGCATGGCTCTCCTTGGAGAATGTTCAGTATTTTTTTTTAATTTCAGAATATTATGGGGATACAATCGTTTTGGTTAAATAAATTGCTTTTGCATCTTTTTGAAGGTAGTATCTGGTGGAACTCTGGGAATAAAGATGTGGAGATGCCAGGGATCGAACCCAGGACCTCATACATGCAAAGCATGTGCTCTACCACTGAGCTACATCCCCAGTGCTAGTGCTATTCTTTTTGAAATTCTATGATTCTATATACACCAACATGAGCATTCCTTGTTATTAATAAAATTTTC
Organism: Indri indri; assembly: GCA_004363605.1. NCBI lineage: Eukaryota > Metazoa > Chordata > Mammalia > Primates > Indriidae > Indri > Indri indri. Next base: position 1,874 of record RJWJ010038925.1, on the reverse strand, counting down.
TATCTTCTGTGGAAAAAAAAAGAGTTATGGTCTGAATGTGCTTAGTCTGGGATCCTCAAGGAAAGGTTGACTGAAAACTCTACATGTCAATTTAAAGTTTAGGGGATATGGTAGCGCTAGAGATTTGACTCTACCTAAATATACATAATTGGCAGTTTAATGAAGAGGGCCAAAGACTGAACCTTACCATCTTCCAATATTTATAAGCCGGTCAGAGGAAGTGGGCCAGCCAAGCACCTAAGAATGAACAGCCACAGGGGAAAAATGAAAACCATAAAAAGAAAGTTCTTTAAGAAAAAGAGATAGTCACAAAAGTGAAAATTGCAACTAAAAATGATCAAGCCCTATGAGAAGAAACAATCTGTTAGAGTCAGGCAAGACATGCTAATAGCACATTAAAAGTATTTGGACAGGATTTAGTGAAAATTCCATTCTTAGAGATTACAGTTGGGTAGTTTATCTGGTACAAACTAGTTGGAAAACTGCTTGGAAATTTTATGAAGAGCTTTAAGTGAGTCAATGTAATTTAACCTTATACAAGGCCTCTGAAAAGTGACACTGAGAAAATAATCTAAAATGCAACAGATTATCTGTAAGTGTCATCATAACATTATTTGTAAGAGTAAAAAACTGTAAATAATTTTGGCATCAATCATTATTGGAATGGGTAAGCAAAGCAGCACACTCACTTAATAGAATATTAAACATATTATTGAAGAATTTATGATGTGGAAAAATACAAATATTTATCATCAAATAAAAATAATATAATTATGTAAATAATGCATAGAATCAATAGATAAATAGATACAAATACATATGCATATATATAGTGGTTTTTTTTTAGGGGTAAAAATATCCCAAAATGTAAAGAGAATTTCTTTAGGAAAAAAATTATGGTTTATTTTTTTCTTTACATTTTCTCTATCTAAAACAAATTCTTATGTGAGCAGGCATTACTTTAAAGGTGAAAAAGCATATTTAGTCCCCAAAAAAGTTTGGATATGTTTAAATATATTATATCATATTAAACTTTTCTAAAAATAAATTCTATAATATTATTTTCCATAACTTTATTGAAAACTCCCATTGTTTCCTATATCATATGTGAAACAAAAATTTTTTTTTTAGATTATGGCAAAATTAACACTACTATGACTTCAATGGGGAAATGACTCTTGAATGTCTGAATTACAAATCAGCTCAGAAAATTAAAGTATATATATACATTTTAACCTATACCTTCACTTCAAGAATTATATCTGAAAGAAATAATTGTATAACTCTGTAAAGTCATCTCTACAAGGATTATCTCTCAGTAGTTTTTATAGTAGACCTTTTAGAAATAAACTGAAAATCCATCAAAACAGGAGTAACTGGATAAAATGGAATGTGATCCACCCATTAAACAAAAGAAAAATCTGTATATATGGACAAAACAGCAGCTGTATTGTGGACCTGAATAATGGCAGATCACATATGCTTTTTTTCTCAGTGAATATTACATGATAAGAATTTCCCAGATAATTACTAACTTTCGAAAATATTTTTCAAGGCCAAGTAATAGAATATTTTCTAGTATATTAATGCACTGTAATTCAACTATTCTCCATTTTTTGACCAATTAGAAGAAAGCACACAAAGTCCCTAGGCATATAGTATCCATTTACTCTACAATAGAGTTGCATGAATAAAAAAGTGGATTATATAATTTTCCATTACCAAAAAAATAAACCAAAAGCCACATTATTCGCCACAGGAAAAGGAAACCAGAAATTTACCACAGGAAATATAAAGAGTTTGCAACATGATTCTTTAACATAAGAAAAGAAGGCTTTTTGCTTATGCAGAAAATCTTTGTTTTATTCTGCCAT
>RJWJ010038924.1:0-14718 GCA_004363605.1 Indri indri | reverse complement strand
ACCCACGAAACCTACCCACGGACCAGCCCCTCCCAGGGTCTGCAGATTCCAGACTCGGAACTCCTGCTTCAGAGGGAAAGATGGAAACCCTGGCCGGAAAGGACCAGGAGTGAGCCGAGAGGAGGAAGATGAAGACAAGGAAACATCCCGGCTGCTTCTGACAGCTGACCAGCAAGACCCCAGCAATCAATGAGGTTTGAGCGTCAGGAGCTGGAATGAGAGCCCCAGAGGGCTGTGGCGTGGGGGGCGGTGTCCATGGGATTGTGTAGCCCGGGACGGTAGGCGGATGTGCTCTGGGGAGCCAGCTATGCTGGAAATACTGCCTGGGGCTGTGTTGAGAAGGACTCTAAGGCTGCATCTAGACTCTGCGGGACAGAGTTGCAGAAAAGGGATCAGGGCTGTCCTGAGCGAGGGCGGGAAAGTGTGGCATGTGCACCGCGTGCTCGCTGCTCTTAATCAAGCTGCGCTCTCTCGTTCTAATAGGACAGGGTGAGAAGTGAGTATTTTACTACCTGGGATGAGCATTCCTCTTAGGGAGGAAACTTTCTTGTTTAGAAACTACCTGGTTAGGTCGCTTTGGGTGGGAAAATACGATCCTGAGGACATAGTCCACAAGGAAACAGGAAAAAGAGGTTTCCTAAGTGTGCACATGGGATCTGGGAGCGGAGAGACGGAAGAAGCGAGGATGTGAAGTCAGACCACACCGTAAGAGAACAGTCTGGAGCCTGTGAGGAGAGCGGCCAGCGAGACATTCTCAGGGTGGGGGTGACCACAGGCCTTTAAGAACCTGTGATGTCTGTGTGATTGCGCGATGTTAACTCCCTGACCCCCCAAACCTGCGTACGTGGCAGACCCCTTGTGCAGTCATCGTTAGGAGCGTGTCTACGCACGGAAATCACGGGGGTGGTTTCTACATTTGGATCAGCCACGGAAGAGGAGGACGAATGAGACAGAGCGTCCTTGCCGGCCCGTGAGAACGCGCACTCCCCAGAAGCGGTAGAATTCTGGAGGAGGCGTTGGACCTCCCAAGCATGCGGGACAGAGAGGCAAGCCAGTGTGATCCAAATCTCACACACGGATGACTGATACCCACGTAGTCAGGGATGGCGAAGCCCACAAAGGGGAAGTGACTCGCTCAAGGTCACGCAGCAAGGTTGGGACATGACTTGTGTCCTGATTCCTGCCGCAGCACCCCCAGCTGGCTGTGGGGCTGTGCGGATGGGAGCCAATAGGTGGTACCTGTATGTGTCCTTGATGGTGACAAAATCAAGCTTGGGCTGGTGGTCAGAGAAGGGTCCCAGGTAGGTCCAGTTAAAACCCTGCAGGCCTGGGTAGGCCTCCACCTTGACTTTGAGGTCGAGCTTCTCACCCACGGTCACCTCCTGGAGGAGGTTCTGCTCAGAGATCAAGTTCAGATAGGCGCTGTCTGGAAAGCAGAGCACACGGGCATCTGGCATTAGTGGAAGATGTCCTGGTTCATTTGTTCACTTGCTCGTCTGCCCGTTGATGCAGTTCCTGAGCACCTACGCTGTGCCACCTGCAGTCCCCACCTCCAACCGACGCTGGTCCTCCGACATCCCCCTTCCCACCACCTGCCTCAGGAGCCCGGGGTCAAAACTCTTCTCACCCAGCCCTGGGAGAACCCAGGCAAATTCCTACCCCGCTTTGTTCCTCCGTCTTATTTGTAGAATGAAGAGATTGAATGTATCTGCGATTTTCTAACTTTTTGAAAAATGTTTGGTTATAAAAAAAAAAATCTGTTGTTTTTTTCACATGCCCTCATCCGTTTCCCTTCTAGTAATAAGTCAGTCCATGTGGCTTCCAAATGCGGCTCTGGAGTAGGCACGTAGCCCAGGCCAGCCCATCAGTAATCTGTCCTCCTGGGCTTGACACATGAGTCCCTGAGTCTATACCATTCAATTCCATGGTTTTTGTTGGAACTGTGGGAAAATAGAAATCTTCATTTCACTGGCATTGCCAAGCATGGTGCCACTAGGACTCCCATGAGGGGATGGCTTTCCTGGGGACTAGCCCCAAAGGAAATAAGTAGAGCCGAGAGATGGGCAGCAACAGATTTTTGCCGGCATCATCTGGGCACCTGGATCCAACTGTCCCTGAAGCAGATATCCACGGGCTTTTTAGCTATGGGACCAAAAAATCCTCCTTTCGATTAGGCCAGTTTGAGCTGGGTTTTGTTAGTTGTTTCCTCTAATGAAATATTGCATGACTTAGAATCAAGCTGCTCTGGTTGAACCTCAGGCAAAGGAGTCGTGGCAAGAACCCACATTCACTCAGCCTCTCCAGGCCTTTCATGGGAGTCCCCAAGATGCTTTCTTAAAACCCCAGGGCTTTGCAAAAAGCCCTGGACCAGATGATCCCTAAGGGCTCCACTCCGTACTTAATTCTATGAAATCTAAAATTCGCTCTTCTACCCCGTCATATGTCTGTGCAAAAGCCCCCTGCAGCTCCCCATTGTCTCCATTATTTAGCTTGGCATTCAAGGCTCTTCTCGGTCAAATCAGGTGTCACTGTGTTCATCCAGCCATCTCCCCTCTTCCTACACTCACTCTCACACACACACACACACACACACACACACACACACACTCATACACATACTCTCTCTCTCTCTCTCTCAATGCTCTACCCGCCTGGGTCTCCTAACATCCCTGAACACACCACAGTCATTCCAACCTTGGAGGTTTTGCTCAAGCCATTTCCTCCACCAGGAACCCCATCCTCTTCCTCTCTTCTGTTTAAAGCCTCCTCATCCTTCAAGGCTACCCCCACCAGGGAGTCTCCGCCTACTGTCCCGGCCCACAGGAAGCTCTCGCTTCGGGACTCCCGTTGCCCTTGCAGACTACACACTCGTCGGGCAGCACATCCGCACGGCCCATGCCTCTGACCGTCCCCTCAGGCGGCTGCCTTCCCTCGCCAGCTAGCCTGCGAGCTTTCAGGGGAAAAGCCTTCTAGTCTATCGTCCTCTTCTTCTTCTGGCCACGGGGGACCAAAATGCCCAGAGCCTGCTCGCACCCTGAAGAGCTCCTGCCTTGCCTCGGGGCTCCAGTCCAGTGACTGCCACTGCGTCCGTCCCAGTCTCTGTAGCCAGAGACCTGAATGTTGTCCTCAGCTCCTCTCTCTTCTTCATTCCTTCATCTCAGACCCGATCCTCACGGCGCTAAACTGAGCCTTCTCAGATACCATCTCCTGGTGCACCTCAGGCAGCGTTTACTCTGTGCCAGGCCCTGTTCTAGGCACTTATATGTGTGTGTGCATATACATATACATACACACACACACACACACACACACCCCATATGAAGGCGGTTACTATCAATATCCCCATTTTGCAGATAGGGAAACTGAGGCACAGGGGGTTAAGCAACCTGCTAGTCCCTAGTGGAGCCAGGTTGGAGAGTGTGGCCTGGGAGTGTGTGCTCCTGACCACCACGCAGTGTCCCCTCTGTGCAATCTGAGCCCGTCACTCTCCTCTTTAAGACCTTCAATGACCTCCCGAGAGGATGAGATCAACTACCCCGTCCCTTTATGACTCCTGTGTCCCTGGCTCCTGCCTCCATGTCTGCTCCCCTGTGGCCGCTCCTCAAGCCACTCCACATCCCTGGGATTTACAGATTCTTTCAGCGTCTCAAATACTCTATGCTCCGAAGAGAGCCTTGGGCCTTGCCGAAGCGCTGTTCCCCATCCTCCCCCGCCCTCTGCCCAGCTAACCGCCTTCATCCTTCCTGTCCCAGCGCAGAGGCCACCTCTCCAAGCCTGGGCTGGGGGACCTCTTCAGTGTTCCCAGGAACCCCACACTTCCCCCGGGGTCACACTGGGTGATCACAGTCTCTTCATGTGTCCATGAAGGAATGAATGAATGAGTGAGCAAACACAGTCCAGTAGGGAGCTACTGGACCCCAATCCCAAAACAAACGAACAAAAAATGGGGCTAAGATGAAACATGGCAGCGCAGTGTAGGAGCCAAGGAGGGAGAGGGGGTGCTGGGAGAGGGCGTGGGGAGGCTCCCAGAGCATGGCCGCCTAGCCCGGCGCAGGGTTCTCCAGCGGAGGGGTCCTTACCAGCGTCTCCTTCCCTGACAGCAGCTTCCTCCTTCCCAAATCCCCCCTGCACCCACCCCCAGGATCCCCACCCACCCTCCCCCACCACCCTGATGCTCACCTACCACCCGGAAGACCATGGAGGTGGAGTGGGTGCCCTGCGCATTGGTGGCCTTACAGGAGTAGTTGCCAGCATGTTGGAAGTCTACTTGATTGAGGTCGAGGGTCAGGACTTTTTGGTAATGTCCATCACGAAAGTCGGATTGCTCAGAGATCTCGAGCTGCAACCAGAAGGAATGGAGATGGTATACCAAGGTTGTTTAGGGGTTAGAAAGATCTGGGTTCAAATCCTCAGCATTTAAGGCTTACTATCTGCCTGTCCTTGGGCAGGGGACTGAACTCCGGGCCTCAGTTTCTTCATCTCTAAAACGGGACTAACATTGGTCCCTGCCCCTGAGGTTGAAGCAAGGCGTAAACGAGATACGCATGCAGTGGCTTGGGGCTGTGCCTGGCACGCTGTGGGCCCAGTGGGAGCGGTTCTTAGAAGCAGCCTAGCACGAGCCCCTCCTGGGCATATTCCCTCCTCCTCCTCCCTCTCTCCCAAAGTTTTTCTGAAATAGCCCTTATACTCCTGGGCTTCAAAGGTGGCCTAGAAACACCTCGCTAAATCAGAAGTGAGCTCCCATCTGGCCCTTGTCTATAGGCTGGGGCGAAGGTGGTCAAGGGCATAGAGAACCGCCCGCCCCCACCCTCTTTCACAGGGTTTAGCAGCACGAGCCTGAGTCCTGGCTCTGGAGCAGCTACAGCCTGGCAGGGAGACCTTGGGTGAGTCAGCTCCCCTCTCTGGCCTTGGGCTGTGCCCTCAGCCCAGACAGCCAGTTTGGAGTAGGACTGGGGACTGCACCCTGCAGGGCCTGGTGTGCCAGGAGGGTGGGCAGACCTCGTCTTGCTGTCCCTCCAGGGACTGACCTTGGTGTCGTTGTGCTGGAGGAAGACATCAAATTCAACCTCGATATTGCTGGCTGAGCACACGATCTGGGCAGCCTCCCCTCGAATCCGCACCAGCTCTGCAGGCTCTAGTGTCAAGGCTGGTGGCCCTGGGATAACTGAAGCCAGGGGAGGGAGCCCTGAACACCCAGGCCGGAGCTGGCACTCTGCTCACTGCCATGGGCCAAGCTACAGGCCAGGGTCCCCTCCGTGCCCCCGCCCAGTCCTGGGAAGCAGCCTGGTTGCCTCCTAGAGAGCCTTGGGAGGCCCACGTTCTCCGTCGCCTCCACCCTGCCCAGTCCACCACTGTCCTCCGCTCTGGACTTCTGCAGCAGCCACCTCAAAGGCCTCCCCGCCTCCCCTCCGTCTCCGCTACAACCTAGACTCCTCACACCAGCAAAACCACCTCTTACAAATATAAACTGGATCAAGCCTCTCTCCTGTGCGAACATCAGTGGCTTCTCATCATGCAGCATAAAAGCCAAGGTCCTTCCCACATCCCTGACCTGTTACGGATCCCCCTGACTCCCACCCTCCGTTTGCTGCTCTGTGGCCACACTGGCTTTCGTTACTGCCACAGGGCCTTTGCACGCCCCTCTCTCCTGGAAGGCTTTCCTCCCACTCTTTGTATGCGTAGCTCTTCCCGTCCTTTAGATCTTTAGCTCAAAAATTCCTCCGAGAGGCCTTCTGTGACCAGCTTAGCTGAATTAGCCTCACCAGCGCCCCCATCCCTGACACCCTCACCCCAGCCCCCCTAGCTCGGTTTCTTGCTCATCACAACTTGTATGTACTTCCTCTCTGGTCTGACTCTCCTGTAGAATGTGAAACCCATGGTGGCGCTAGCCGCACACACGGCGGGCATTGAGTTAATATTTGTGCCTGTTGCTGCTGGTGAAAGTTGATCTCATCCAGTTTCCCAAGGCCAAGAGACATGAAAGGACTCCCTCGAGGTCACCAAGGGGGTCATGGCAGAGGTAGGGCCTGGGATGCTTGGCTCTCGGCCAACCCAGGGCTCTGCGGAAGGAAGTGCCAGGAAGAGCTCCAATGGCCTCCTCCGCTCACACAGCTGGGAGCCTTTGACCTCCTGGACAGATGTGGCAGCCTCAGGTCACCGGGCCACTGGGCCAGCTGCCCCACTCTGACCCTGGTCCTGCTACAGGGGCCGATCCCTGTCTCGAGCCCAGGTCCTCAGCCCTGTTGCTCTCACCCGTCCTCGCAGAAACCAGAGTCCCAGCAGGGTGACACCACCTCCACTGCCACCACCGGGCCACAGTCAGAGCCACCCCGTGCACCTCGGCCACCTCCCCGCCTCTTGGCTCACCGCCCCCCGGCTTCGGGCGCCCGATGCCCAGCCCTAGGCTGTCCCTGAGTGGGAACTCGATGTCTGAGGGTGTGAGCCCGAGTCAGCCTTCCTTCCACTCCCAGAGCTGTTTCCACCTCACCGCCTGTGCTTGCCGCCTCCGCTGCTGCAGCAGATCTCTGCGTAGCCGCCTCCTTCACACCGCTCGCATTTGAGCAGGGCTCCCCGACCTCACACCTCCTTTCTTCAGCTACCTTGGTTAACGTCTTTCTCAGTGTCTAACGGTCTGACGTGACCTCGCCCCGAGTTACTCGCTTGCACGTGGCCTGTCTCCCCGCCCAGCGCCTGGCCCGCCTCGCCCCATGGAGAGTGGTGGATCGATTGGAGGGAGGAAGTGAAAGGAAGACATCCTGCTACCTCCCATCAGGCCCGGTCCCAGCTGCCGCCCTCATGGCTGCCAGCTCTCCGTCCCTGCCCTCCAGGCCTGGTCGTCCCGCCCTGCCCCGCGCACCTTTCAGCACGTTGAGCCGGATGCTCGCGGACGTCTCCTTCCTGCCGCCCACCAGGGTACTGCACTGGTAGTAATCGCTCTGCAGGTATTTGGCCTTGTGGATGGTGAAGCCGTGCCAGAGCGAGAAGGAGTAGTTGGTTTGGCGCCTGGGGGGCCGGCCGCTCGCACGCACCAGAGAGACACCTGCTCCCAGCGCGGGGTCGGTGAGCAGGCAGGGCAGCAATGCGTCCTGGTCCTCGAACACCGTCACCTCCTCTGCTGGCACGTTCCAGGGCCGTTGAGGGTCTGGGGTAGAGGGGCACAGAGTTACAACTGCCCTCGCTCCACTGGGCCAAGGGTCCCCTGGACGGTGGTGACAGGAGGCTCAGAAAGGCTGATCATTCGCCTGAGGTCACGCCATCCCAGGGCAGGGCAGCGGATGCTTCAGAGGGGGCCTCTGGAGTCACGTGCATCTGGGCTCCACTAGTCCCACTACGTGATGCTGTGTGACCTTGGGCAACCTCTCTGAGTCTCTGGAAAATGAGCATGTTAATAACAGCACCTACCTCACGGGGTTGCTGCGGGGACTACATTAAACGGGAAGCGCTGCCACAGGTCCTGGTTCGTGGTCAGCACGGAGTAAGTGCAGAGCCGATTTGCCAGATCGTGAATGTTGGGGCCCGGCCCTCCTGCCCACGGTGGGGCCTGCTGGGCCAGGCCCCTTGGAGGAAGCGCAGAGTCCTCACCTTTGACATAGAGGTGGATGGTGACGCTGCCCCCCAGGGGGTCTCCAGGCTCCGTGCAGCGATAGGTCCCCGTGTTTTGGAAGGTGGCATTGTTTGTGGTCAGCACACTGCTGGGGGCATCAGGGTCCAGGGTCCAATGGGGGGAAAGGGGGCCATCCCATTCCACACTGCCACTGCCCACACATCGCAGGGTCACCGTCGCACCTGGCTCCACCACCAGCTCAGGGCCACTGGGCTCTATCACTGGGACGCCTTGACCTGGTGGGGGGAGGGATGGCAGATGGAAGTAAGACCTAGTGTGCCCCCGCTGGGCTGTCCCCTAACTCTGAGATGGGTGGTGCTGGTGCCAGGGGTCACCTGGAACAAGCCCCTGCCCCTCTGGTCATTTGCTCCACTCCCAACTCTAAACCTGCTGGGGGATGGACTGACGTCTCTGATGCCCAAGAAATCCCGCTCTGAAACAGACAGCCAGGAGCTTGCTTGGCCTCTGTCCCACTGGTCCCCGGCCTCCTCCCTCAGTCTTCCCTGCTGCAATCACATCGTTCTTCTCCCCAGGAGGGGACTCCTTCAACCCTGTGTGCAAACTGGGCTGTATCCCTTGCCCTGAGCCCAGCGCCTGGCTCAAAGCAGGGCTCGAACAAGCAAATGAAGAAAGGAATGAATGGAATGTTTGTGGCCAAGTCATCTGACTTAATTCATAGGGAAAGAAGAAAAGGGATCTAGGATCTTAGCGGAGTTAGAGAGGTCCCAAGAGTCTTCTGTTGTGCCCACTCCCACCACTGGATGTCTGGTCTGTAGCACAGTGGGATGGTTCAGAGGCACTCTGCCTCAGTTTCCCCACCTATAAGACAGGGACAGTAATTGTACCCACTCACGGGTCTGTTAGGCAGTTTAAATGCATGGGCAGTCTTTACAACATCACCTGTCACCAAATAAGCAAGGATTAGCCATTATGTTTATTATCTGGTCTACTCTGGCAGCCCTTCCCTGCACCCCACACTGCTGTGTTTGCTGGGGAGCCAATCTTTTTTTTTTTTTTTTTTTGAGACAGAGTCTCACTCTGTTGCCCGGGCTAGAGTGCCGTGGCGTCATCCTAGATCACAGCAACCTCAAACTCCTGGGCTCAAGCAATCCTTCTGCCTCAGCCTCCCGAGTAGCTGGGACTACAGGCATGTGCCACCATGCCCGGCTAATTTTTTCTATATGTTTTTAGTTGTCCAGCTAATTTCTTTCTATTTTTGGTAGAGATGGGGTCTCGCTCTTGCTCAGGCTGGTCTCGAACTCCTGAGATCAAACAATCCGCCCGCCTCGGCCTCCCAGAGTGCTAGGATTATAGGCGTGAGCCACCGCACCCAGCCTAGCCAATCTCTTTTAAGGAAAAGTTTCTTGAAGGAGAAAAGAGAACTTGAAACCCCTACCAGGCCCTCCAGGAAGAAGGCCCGTTGCCTCTGCAGCGTCAGCATTTTTCCAGGACCCAAAATAGGGGCCAAGGAGGGAAGTGAGAGCTGACTCAAGCCTCAGAGGGGCTGCCAGGCACCCCCGGGCCTGCGTGGGCGGAAACACACTGCTGGCACCAGGCTCAGCCCCCGGTTTCCGCTCAGCCTGCGGCCCTTCTACCAGGATGTTCTCACTTCTGCTTCCCGGCCCTCCTGGCTGCTGCTCCCTCGCCAGGCGCCAGAGCCCAGGAGCGGGGGTGGCCCCTGCTGGGCGTCGGGAGGGCTGGGGGGCCTGGCTCTGCCACTTACCCCCCTCCTCCGCTGACCTTGGCTACTCCAACCCCTCTGCTCTGGCCCTTCCTGTTCCTGGTGATGGGGGCACAGGGACAGGCCAGCCCCAAGGGCTTCCCCTGAATTCGGAGCTTCTCCACTGTTCTCTACAATAGCTCCTTAAATGAGAATTCCCCCCATCTGCTGCCCCCCACAAACCAGAGAGCCCAGAATTGGAAAGGTTTCCTCTCACAGATGCTTTAAGGATGGCTTAATTCATGCTCTGACTCTGTACCCTTCCGAAACGTGCAGCCTCTCTGCCTGAGCTTCTGATCAGCAGGAGGGACTGAGAGAACCGCGACTGCTGCCAAGGCCCACGCCGCTTATGCGGTGCAACCTCCAGGAAGAGGGACGAGTGTCATTTCCAACACACTTTCAGCAAATCTCAACAGAGCCGGCGCTGCCCTATCACCGCGGTAGCAATCCTGGGCCCCAGGCTGAGGTTTGATTGCAGGAAACAGCCTGGAGTGTGGGCTCACACCGACTTGGGTTTGGAACTTGCTCCTTGGGTTGGTTGCTTCACCCCTTTGAGCCTCAGGCAGCTCTGCGGTCTAATGGGAGTGATGGGTCCCCACGCAGACGTCTGCCGAGGATGCAGTGAGACACTGGGCAGAGCTGCTCCTGCCCTGGGCTGCGGCTTCGGCTGCGGCATTTCTAACGTCCCTCCGGGCCGATACGCTGACATCTAAGGATTTTAACCTCTCGCAGGCTACCACTGTGACACCCCCAGTCTTGGACTCTGTGGCTCTGCGCTGCGTTCCTTTTCCCAGTCTCACAGGAGGCTTCCCCCTTCCCCTCTCCAGCCCGTCCCTGTACCCGCTGCCTTGGCCTCCAGGAAATGTGGTCAAGGGGAGGCATCTGTCCGGTTTCGTCCTGTCCTACTGCCCCAGATCTGCACGCGGGATAGGGCTGACACTCAACTTCCACGCCAGCTCCCCGCTGCTGGCCTGGCTAGCGGGAAGGAGGCCTGCTCGGCCCCCGTAGTCCCTGGGGTGGGGGGCACGGGCTTGATGAACATTGACCAAGGTCCCCTGTGTGCCTGTCCATCCATTCCTCACCTCTCTCGTCTCAGCTCCTAAATTCTCCCCATGCCCCACCCCTCCCACTCGCCTGGCAGACCCCTGCACCATCAGCTCCCAGGATGTGCCCCCATGTCCGGTCTTCTCCCGACACACACACACACACACACACACGCGCACACCCGCACACGCGCGCGCGCACACACACACACACACAGCACACCGAGGACTGGGACACAGCCCCTTCTCAACCCAGGGCCTGCCTGCAATGACAGGGAGAAGTGAGCCTCTCCCTGTCTCTAGGGCACCCCGACACCATCCCCGAGCCCCTCACGGTGGCCCCTCACTCGATCACCTCCGGTCTGTTGGGCTGAAAACTTAGGTTGCCACCCCTCCATCTCTTCTTTCTCCTAGGGCTGGACACTGGACAACCCCCCCACCCCGCGCACCCTGCCAACACACACACACGCGCGCGCACACGCACGCACAATGCCCCACAGGCAGGTCTGGGTGTGAGGACAGGACAAGGCAGTGAAATCAAAAGCATGGAACTTTCTGGGGTGAGGGGAATAGTCTCTGTCTTAATTGGGATGGTGCGTACGCAAGTGTGTGCACCGAACTGTACACTTAAGGCTCTGTGCTTTCTACCATATATAAGTTGCATCTCAATAAAAAAGACCAAACCCTCAAGCCCAGTGGGATTGGCCAGGCCAGAAAAAGACCTTCAGCGAGCCACCTCCCCTCACGGATCAGATATGCCAACTCCCAGGGGCCTCCTGCGGAGAGCAGAGTGAGGCTGCCCTTCCTGCCCATCCGCCCCCAAGGGCCCTCCAAGTAAGCAGGCAACGGAACATAAAATGTGTTTGTTGGGCCAACAAGCCAGGCACACCAGCCCCTCACCTCTGGCCAGGCACCCTCCTAGATGGGATTTCTGCAGCAGCTGCTGCTTCCTGGGGGCCTGCTGAGACCCAACAGCCTGTGTCTGGGAGGGCTCTGGCTGGGGGGACCCTCCCTTGCCTCCCCTCAGGGCTCCCTCTGGCCTTATAGCTCTCTGCTCCCCAATTCCCCTCTCCTGAGCTCCAGATCACGGAGGCCGACCTCTGATCTCTCCCTCTGACCCCTTACCCAAGCATCCCAAGGAAGGACCACAGCCCCTTCGGGCCTTTTGGACTCAGTTCCTACCTAGAATCACTGTGTCACGGGCTGTCGGAGCTGGCAGAGCCATCAGGGCTCTCCAGGGCCTCCCCACCGCATGAAGGTCTAGCCCAGTAGCACTGGCATCTCACACCTCCTAGATGTTCTCAGGTCACACCTGAGACCTGTGAGTCAGAATCTGCATCGTAACAAGATGCCCAGGTAGTCCATAAGCACAGCAAAGGGGACAAGTGTGGCTGTAGTCTAGTCCGTCACCGCCTGCAGTACCTGCTGTTAAGTAGAGGTGGACATTGAAGCCCTGAGAGTACCGCAGGCTTTTTCAGGACACATGGGGAGTCTGGGACAGATCCACGGCCCTGGCCAGGCTAGTTCCACCCCATCCCCACTGTCTTTTCCCTCCATGGTCTCTCCAAACCTGCAGTCCAGTGCTGGGGAGACGGAAGCACAGAGTGGGGACACCCAGCGAGGGGCAAGGGCTCACGGAGTCCTTCACAAGGGCCCCCTCTGTCACACATCCACCAAAGTCCCGCCATCCCCCGTTCCGTTCTTACCATGCCAAGCTGTGGCCACCAGCAGGAGCAGCAGGACCCCTGGATCCATGGCCTTCGTGGACAGGGGACAGGTTGGTGCAGGGCCAGAGCTTGGCCAGGGCGCCCAGCTTCCAGCTACTGGTCCCGCGGGGATCGGGACACTGGATACACGCTCCTCTCTGCCGCACTGGCTGTTTATCTTGTTTTCCTCTTCCTCCTCCTTGGGCTGATCCTCTCCTTCCCCTTTTAGCTAGGCAAGGCAACCACAGAGTTTGGAAATCTTGGGTCTTTAGAAGAAAACAAAGCCTTGGCCCCCAGAGGGAGGGGTCTGAGTCTGGGGCAGGGCCAGCCTGACCCTGGAGGGAGCTGGCTAAGTCTGGGGGCCTTCTGAAGCCACTTCCCAAGGGGCCTTGGGAGGAGAGACACGCCCAAGAGCAGGCAGGCAGGCGTAGCACAAATGGGGGTCTCCAGAGTGACCAGGCAGCTCTGGCTGAGCCCGAAGAGAAGTTAGGTTGTGTGACCCTGTGAAATATATGTTTGCTGGCTTACAATTCCTAAAACCCTTGGAATCTCTAAAGTAATAAATGTCTTCTTCTATGCTCATGAGTTGACTGGTAGCTGGCACCCCCCAGATAGCTTTGGGATGGGAGCTGGTCACCAGAAATACCCAGGTAGGGTTAGGGGATTAGGGCTTCCAGCTCTACCATGCTAACCTTCCGGGAGGGGGAAAGGGCTGAAGATTAAGCTCATCACCAGTGGCCTACGATTTAATCCATCATGCCTATGTAACGAAGCCTCCATAGAAACCCAAAAGGACAACACTGGGAGAGCTTCCGGGTAGCTGAACACATGGAGATTCCTAGAGGGTGGCGCACCCCGGGAGGGCACGGAAGCTCCGCATCCCTTCCCACACATCTTTTCATCTGCATCTTTTGTAATATCCTTTATAATAAAGCAGTAAAAGTAAGTGAAGCGTTTCCCTGCCTTCTGTGAGCCGGTCTAGCAAATCAATGAAACCTGAGGAGGAGGGCGGGGAACCCTGATTTCCAGCTGGCACATCAGAAGCACATGAGAAACAACCTGGGGCTTCGGTTGGCACCAGAAGTGGGGGTCAGTCTTGTGGGACTGAGCCCTCGACCTGTGGGATCTGATGCTATCTCCACATAGATTGCTATCTCCACATAGATAGTGTTAGGATTGAACTGGAGGCCACCCAGCTGGTGTCGGTGGCATAAGCTGGAGAACTGGCTGATTGTTTGGTGTCAGAAGTATTTTGTGCTGTGACAGTATAGCAGAAACTGAGTTTGATTTTTTCCTATATGCAGGTTAGTCTGGGAGGGCCTAATAACAAAGGCAAGAACTTCCATTTACAGGACACTCACCAGCCAAGCCCTTGACATTCACTGTCTCCTTTGGTTCCTGCAAAAATTTATACGGTAGATACTGTCATCATTCTCATTTTACACATGAGAAAACTGAAGCTCCAGGAGATCAAAAACCTTGAACTTGCCCATGGTCACACAGCTACCAAATGGTGGAGGCGGGATTTGGGTCCAGGCAGTCTGGTTATAGAACTGTCTTTCATGGATAAATTATTTATTCATTTTTACAAAGAGTGTAATTATTCTGCCATAATGGTATTTAAAAAAATGGTGCTCCTTTGGTTCCTCCTTTCCTGGAGACAATTGCTTTTACCTCTTTTAATTGATTCTCTTAGTATTTTCTTTCTTATCTCTAAATAACATAGTTGTAAAGCAACTTCTTGAAACTGAAAAATCCCAATATAACATTGATCCAGGAAAATGATCGTTCTTCCCATGTACTCAGGGGTGTGTGTGTGTGTGTGTGTGTGTACTTTCTTTTTCAGGAAAGTGTTTTGAACCTTTAGTATTCATGAATACCAACCGAAACAGACTCAAGAAGAAATAGAAAACCTAAATAGACCTGCAACAAATAAAGAGATTTAATCAGTGATCAAAAACCTCCCAACAAAGAAAAAGCCCACGACCAGGTGGCTTCGCTGGTGAATTCTACCAAACATTTAAAGAATTAATACTAATCCTTCTCAAACTCTTCCAAAAAATAGAAGATGAGGGCACACTTCCCAACTGATTCTATGAGGCCAGCAATTTCCTGATGCCAAAGCTAGACAAATACATTGCAAGAAAACTGCAAACCAATATAGATGCATGGACATAGACGCAAAAATCCTCAGCAACATTCTAGCAAACCAAATCCAACAGCATATTAAAAGGATTATACACCATGACGAAATAGGATTTATCTCAGAAATGCAGAGGGGATTCAACACATGAAAATCAATGTAATACGTCACATTAATATAACAGAATGAAAAAAAGTCTCATGTGATCATCTCAGTTGATGCAGAAAAAGCCTTTGACAAAATCCAGCATGCTTTCATGACTAAAAAAAAAAAAAAATCAACAAACTAGGAATAAAAGGGAACACTCTCAACATGATTAAGGACATATATGAAAAAACATGGCTAACTGGATGGTAAAAGATGGAAAGCTCCCTCCTTTAGATCAGGAATAGGACAATGACGTCTGCTATTGCCACTTCTGTTTAGTGTAGTCCTGAAAGTCCTAGCCAGAGCAATCAGCGAGAAAAAGAAATAAAAGTCATCCAAATTAAAAAGGAAGAAAT
>RJWJ010038923.1:0-14722 GCA_004363605.1 Indri indri | reverse complement strand
ATCTGTTGTTAATTGGATTTACAGATAAGGAGACCGAGTGTCAGAGAGGTCAGGTAAACTGCCTGAGCTGAGATTCGAACCCAGCCAAGGGAAGGGCAGGGAGGAGCGCATCCTGGCTGGAGGTGAGAACAGGCCCTGGGGAGGAGAACAGCTTGGTGAATCTGAGGAAAGAAAACCTGTGCTGAAGAATAAGGAAGGAAGGTGGCTAACGGCCGAAGTAGTGGAGCCAGATCATGCCCTTGCTGAGAAATTTGCAAATTTTGCTTCCGCAGCATCATGTTGTTTGTTCTTTGCTACTCTGGAGGCTAATTTTAATTGCGCTACCATGTCTTTAATGTCTTGCAGACCTTCTACAACCCAGCTTCCTTATCGCGAAAGCAATTCCGTCTTCTTCTCTTTCTCGAATTTCATTACTCTAACTTAAGTCCCCCTTTATCTCAGCCTATTTGGTCTTTATGATGTGGGCTAGAGATTATGGCATCTTTAAATCAAGTTGAGAAAGCTAAACAGTTGTCTGAATTTTCACACGGATTCTGCATTAGATAGCCTTCAGACTGCTTCTTCTTAGCCATCCGAATGCTGTTTCTGTATATTGTTCCAGAGTATTTTTTTAATGCACCCATTTTTAAACTTTGGAGATGTTTCTCTCTTCACATCCTTGAACAAGACGAGACCCGCCCAGGCCCAATTCTCCCACGGGGGTTAGGTGAAAGGCCGGATCTTGGTCTCACTGTCTGTACACCGTGTGATGGTAAATCCACTTCCAAACTCTAGAGCTTGTGAGGTATTTTGATGTTCCATCTAATTCCTGGCTTCTGGGAAGTTTTCACACATATTTTTCTACTTTTCTGTGAGGGCACCTTTTTTCCATTCCTTACTGCTTGCTTCTTGGATTTCTGAACTGATGCAGTACTAGTAAAACAAACCCCCGAGAACGTACAGCTCTTGAGAGCCTTCCTGGTTTTATTTCCACTTACTCTAAGAGATAGTACCTCCTGTAATAGATGAGGCCACTCCCAACCTTCCCCCTGCAGCTCAGCTAGTTTCCTAGCTGTTTGTTTGTCTTATCTTTGCAGAAACATAGAATGAGAGAGACATTAGGAAAAATAAATTTCTTGCCTCATAGAACACATTTTTTTTTTTTTTTTTTGAGACAGAGTCTTTCTCTGTCACCTAGGCTAGAGTGTAGTGGTAACATCGTAGCTCACTACAACCTCAAACTTCTGGGCTCAAGTGATCTTCTTGCCTCAGCCTCCCAAGTAGCTGGGACTACAGGTGTGCACCACCATGCCCAGCTAATTTTTCTATTTTTTTGTGGAGATGGGGTTTCACTCTTGCTCAGGCTGGCCTCAAACTCCTGACCTCAAGAGATCATCCTGCCTCGGCCTCCCAGTGTGCTAGGATTACAGGTGTGAACCACCATGCCACACCTGTAGGACACATTTAATGGCTTCAGAGGAGTTCTTGCTCTATTTTCTCATTAGTTTAGGCCATGGGTCTCTGAAACATGAAGCAGATAGTGGGAGGCCAGGGGTGAATAAAAGCATCTTCTATTTTTTTGTAAAGATAACACCGTTTCATAAATTTGGGTTTGCCTTAAGCTGAAGCCTGGGTAGAGATTTTCTCAGTCCATCTCTATCTGCTTTACAATAAGACAGTTGACACTAGAGTCTCTCATCTTTCCTCTTGTCAAGTTTGTTTTTCGGTGTTGTTCTGAATTATTATCTTTATTCGGGTATTCACAGGAGCCTGCAAGTCTTCCACCATTTTCTGCACATGACATATTGTAGTAAATATTTGCACTTGACAAGAGCAAAAAGAAAGCTCTTGAGGGACTCATACTTAACTTCTAATTCTTTGTATTATTAAAAGGAAAGAAAAAAAAGAAATCATTCCAGTGCCACGGATGAGCAAGGACTCGATCAAAGCAACTTGGATGGACAGCACCTCCTCGTTGTTATCTGGTCAAAGATAACAACTCCAGAGTATTTTGTCCAACCCAAATTTGTGAACAGATTGAGAAAATATAAAAATATGATTTCTTAATGTTTACAAATTTGATTTATTCCTCCATTTTTCACTGCTACTTTTCAGACTCAGAAAAGTCAATGTGGAGTGACGCATCTGACCCTATTTCTTTCCAGCCAGTGATCATGTCCAGTGACTGATCGGTGTCGCAGCTCTTTACATTTTTACAGTTCGGTTTTCTAATACCTGCAGTTTTCTGCCCTAAGCGTACTTTTTTATCCACCCTACTCTTGTTCCCTGGTTTTAGCTGCTTTTCTGACCTCGAGTGTCCCTTTTGCAACTCCTGACTTCCTCTGAGTCTCTTCAGCTGAAATCTGAAGGAAATAAGCAAGTGAGTCAGAAATCACTTCTTGTCAAACATGGTGCCAGAAAATAAGCAGTGTTGTGCTCAGCGAGAAGGCATTCACCCTTTCTTCACTTCTTGCAACTTGGAAGTAAATCCTTCTCCTTCTCCTCTTAGAATTTAAGTCCCAAATTTCTCTTCCAAAATAGAATAGGACCAGGAAGAACATACAAATGTTGGATACTCAGTCACAGCAACATATCATATTTATCACCTTTAATGTCCCCTTAATGTCTTTGTGTCTTGTCTTTCTGATTTAGCTATGACTCTACTAGTGAAAGTTATATGACTCATGTCCAATTCCACATTTAGCAAAATTTCTAAAGCTTTGTTAGTGTGCAGGGCAATGAATATGAAATGAGGTCTACATTCTTTATTTGGATTAAGTTTAAAGCTTTTCAAATAACACCATTTGAAAATGTCATAGCATGACAAACCAGCCATCCCCACGGGAGGGGACCTACCACAGGGTACAGGACCTAGGGATAAAATACACTGTTTATCTTGCTATCTTGGAACTGCCTTCTACTCACTGCCCCGTGAACCCTGCCCCCAGTATTTTTATATATGAATGAAATAAGGTTAAAAATTAACATTAAGGGGAATTTTCAGATGGAAAATAATCTAGAGGAGAAGGCTAAAATGTAGTGACTAATATGAGATAGAGTGGGTCAGGGTTCAACTAACTACAGCCCGAGGACCCAATTTGACCTATTTTTGTAAATAAAGTTTTATTGGAACATAGCCTCACTCATTCACGTACATATTGTCTGTGACTGCTTTCCTGCTGCAATGGCAGAGTTGAGTAGTTCCAACAGCCTAAATTATTTGCTACCGGTTCCTTTACAGAAAAAGGTTGCCAGTCTCTGGGGTAAGTGATTGCTGATTTCTGCCCAGAATCCATTCTTCTCTTTCTCCTTCCTAATGGGATCTTGATTTGTCTGTGTTCCCGCCCCTCCCCCATGTAGCCCAGGTGTTCCAAGGGAGGCTCACCATCCCCCATGGGCAGGGGTGAACCCAACCTGTCCAAAGGTGTTCCCACCAAGCTTGCAGCCGCATTAATTGGAGCAGGAGTTCAGGTCTAAGCCAATTTGCACATGGAAATCCCCCAACCTTGAGCATTGTTTCAAAAATGGGTATGGGATCTAATTTGAATCATATGAGGAAAAGATGGCTCAAGGTTTCTGGGAAAGAAGTTTCTCTGCTTTTAATAGGGACCCACTAGAAGAAACACTCTCTCCTCTCCTGGGTGGTATTGTGTGTGGTACTGTAGCCATTTTGCCATCAGGAGGAAACGTAGCCAGCACAGAGGAGGGTACAGGTGAGACAAATGCAGAGAACTGGATCTGGAATCCAGATTCAGCTAACCTGGGACACTGCATTACTTCGGGATTTCCAATGACTTGGGAGTTGATTAATTTAATTATTCTTAAGCCCGTTTGAGTACTAGGTTTTCTGTTATCTGCCACATAATCATTTCTAACCAATAGCAATATTCCCACTCGATTTGTCTCACTAAAAAAGTATAACAGGATTTTGTGTTAATCTTATTTATTTGTAGGCCTAAAAGTTTCTTTACATCTAGGCAGGACTACCTTCCATTTCCTCCTACCAGTATCTTCTGGTAGCTGCCTCTCTGAGTCATTTGCTCATCAATTTGTTTAAAGAAGGAAACCCAAGCTCTCAAAACTCAGGGCTCATGGTGGTCACCATTCTTTGGGATACCCTTAGGTATTTTTTACTCCATCAAAGTTCTTGCCTCTACCATTCCTGGATTAGAGGGCAGAATCTGCGCCTGACATTTCATTGCAACTCTTCATTAGCCTCCTACCTACTGTCCTCGGAAAAGTCCAACATTGTTAATATGATTTACAAGACCCTCTACACTCTGTGCTCTGCCCACTGTCCCAGTCTCATCCTGGACCACTGATTTTGTCCTTCCCATTCTACTTTCTGATCACAGTGTCTTTCTATTAGTTTCTCTGAGGAGCCATATCCTTTTGTCTCTCCAACATGAAGACACATTGTTCTCTTTGCCTGGACTATTCTTCTTTTCAAATTTTACCTACATCATTCTTGTTCATCCTTCAAGTCTCAGTCCAAGGGCTGCTTCCTCAAAGATGACTTAACTAACTCCAAGACTAATTGAACTCCCCCATGACATGTTCCTATCCACCATGTACTTCCCACGTTATAGCACCCCTCTAACTTATAGCTATTTATTCCAAATCTGTATTCAAAAGTACACTGTCAGCTCCACAAGGATGATATCAGGTCTTTTTTTATTCACTACAAGGTCCCAAGTCCTTAGTGCCATGTCTGACACAGAGCTGATCCTTAGTATATATGGCTCCTAACTAAATAAATAGTTTTGACCATTTGCAAAGTTGAAGTTATAGAAACCACCCATGTTTAAAGGCAGAGTACACTTCTAATGACTCATGTCTAGTGACTTGAAGAGAATGTTGGATAAACACTAATAAATTCTTATTCTCTGACTCTGTTTTCTAGAAAACATGTGGAACATCGGTCTTAGAATCTGACAATGATTTCTATATTAAAATATAGCAAGTTTTAAACCAGGCCCTCAGAATATGCTATCTGTAACTTCTAAACTTCTACCAAGTACATTTTATTAGTCTCACTCCTCCGATGAGAAAACTGAGATCTAAAGAGGATAAGTAACTTGCCGGTTACGTGTGAATCTATAGCTGAAAACATCACCACCATCATCCCTCCCTGTTGACTTTCAAGTCTAGTGAGTGAAGAGTTTGTGACCACTTGGGTCACCATGGCTCTAGATCTCAACTCTGTGCATGATTGTGTGTGTGTGCATGCATGTATGCAAACATGTGCACACACATGCCTCTGTGGGCTGCATTGTGTCCCCCATCAAATTTACATGTTGAAGCCCTAACCCCCAATATTACCGTATTTGAAGATGGAATCTTTGGGAAGCAGTTAGGTTTCGATGAAGTCAGGAGGGTGGGGGCCTCATGGTGGAATTAGTGCCCTTACAAGAAGAGATACCAGAGAACTCTCCCCCTCTCTCTCTCTGACATGTGAGGACAAAGTGAAAAGGTAGCCATCTGCAAGCCAGGAAGACAGCCCTCACCGGACCCTGATTATACTGGCACTCTGATCTCAAACTTACAGCCTCCAGAACTGCGAGAGGATAAATTTCTATTGCTTACGCCGCCCAGGCTATGGTATTTTGTTACGGCAACCCAAGCTGACTAAAACACCTGCATGCATGTGTTTTACCTCCATCCCATCTCCAAGGTATCGCTTAAATTTCTTAGCTCCTTTCTCCACTTCCATTGTCACCACCCCAGTTCAACTTTCCATCATCTCTCTGAGACAAGTGCAATCACCCTCTTCTCCTCTCCTCTCCTCTCCTCTCTTCTCCTCTCCTCTCCTCTCCTCTCCTCTCCTTCCTTTTGATCACCACACAGCAGCCAGGGAGGCCATTATAGGTCATAAATCTGATATTGTTAGCCCCGTGCCTAAAACATTTCAAAGACATCTCATCACTCTTAGAGAAAAAAATTCCTAAGATCTACCCAATAAAATTATCAAAGATACGGACTAAAATTCTAGAATAAGCACCAATATTCCAGCCTAAAAATTGGTTAAGCGCATTCAGAAAACAGAGCATCGCTCATCTTTATATCAACTTAATTTCATAAGATGTTTGGATTGAAAACTTATAAAAATTTCTGAGTTTTATTGATCAGAAATGCAGAGGCTATCTCAGTTTTAGCCTAAGCTGCATTGAACCCCAGAGCTCATGTATGTCAGAACGTTCACCTGTGGGTCACCCAGATGTCAGTTTGCCTGAGGATAGGAGAAGCCCTTTGACTGACAGGTCATTTGAAGGAAAAGATAACATAGGGAAATAGGCTTCTTTCATTAATTTTTTTTCAGTGTGCTAAGTGAGGACAAGGCCTGCAGGAACAGGGCCATTGTGAGGTTAGTAGAGTCTCTGTCATGCAGCCAAGCCAAGTCTTCCATTAGTCCTATGTCTGAGTCCTTTCTAGGATAGAAGGACAATAAATGAAAACTGAATGAGCCAGTCCAATAAAACCTTTTAAAAGAATAGGTCAAAAATAGTATTAGATCAGGTCCCTGCCAACAGAGTGTAACCCAAAGGAGAGCTAGCCCTTCCCTCCACTTCATTATGTACCCTGGGCAGCGCTGGCATCCTGAGCAAGGAGGAAGTGGTGTTGCAGGCATTGCTTGTGCGTGGTAGGGTGTCAAGCACTGTGAAAATCGTGACATCCCGCAGAGGGTGGGCAGAAGATAGTGGGACACAGCGGGAAATAAAAGCACCGGGCAGCAAGGGCAGGCACAGAGACGTGGGGCAGGAAGGCAGAACGAGAAGGAAAGGCAAGCTCCAGATGGCAACACATCAGACAGCCAACCTGTTTAGGAAAACTTGTGAGAGACACCACCGTCCACACTTGGAGTGGAGTGTCTGGGATCCGAAGCCTTGGGTGGGTACAAAGATGGCAGAAAGAAAGAGTTGAATATGAGTTCAAAAAAAAAAACCTGTTTTTACTTCTAGTTGGGTTAATAAAGGAGTTGTCCACATGGTAAGGGATGATCGTCGGAAGAGATCCAAAAAAGCAGACGTGGACAATGTCTCCCTTCCCTTTAAAAATCAAATGTTTCCTTAGAATACTGAAGTCTTCAGCGTGTGATGTTTTAATAGAATAATCTTAATGATGTAATAAAACTATGTAAATCAAATAGCCGATAACACAATCCAAGGAAGTGGGGCTCGTAATTGGAGTAGGAATGAGAAGCGTGAGTGCAATTGAAAGGACGGGCCTGAGGGGATTTTTATACAGCCCAAGGGAATAAAGGGAATCGGAATTTCCACGGAGAAGCATGGGTGAGAAGCCCACAGACAGAAGCAGAGGGCTGGATTGTGCTTGCTTTGTAATTTTAATTAAAACAGCAGTGGCAACCAACATGAAACAGTCATGCCTTCCTCTAGATGGATTTGTGAAAAAGGAATTTTACAGCAACGTCCAATATAACTTGGTTGCCTAAATACCGTATGAACTATTAGTTACGTTGAACTCTGTTCAACATTCCTGGATAATTTTCATTCACATAACAAAAACATAAGCTGTGACATGGGTGATATGACAACCCAGCAAACCCCATTGGATCGGAGAGCCTGGACTTCATTCGGGCAGAGGATAATCTTTGAAAAATTAGACAGGGATTTGGTGATGTACAAATTCAACTGATGTGACAGATTTATGTGTCTTATAATGATGCGTGGTTTTGACTGTAACACGAAATGCCAGACCATGAGTGTTTGGAGACCACCAGCATCGTAGAGGCCTCTCTAGAAGGCTGCCACATTATTTATGTTAAGTCCGTTTTTGCACATTGAGCAGTTTCATTTTCAAAGTGAAGACCAGGATCCTTGACTTCTAAACCAGAATACAACACTGACCCCAGGGACACTGCTGTCTCAACACACCCAGCCTTCGCCGACTCGACGGTTGGATTTGGGCAGAAGACGCACCACACACTGTTTGCTTGCAGTTGTTTGACTTTGTTTTATTTACAAATCATAAGCACATTTGGGCTGCTGAGCACAGCTCTCACTAGGGCTCTTGCCAGCCCAGAGCAGATGGAGACACAGACCAGGCGCTGTCTCTCTTCTCCTACACATGGCCACACATAGGGTTTTGTGTCTCGGGTCCCTTGTGTCCTGTACATAGCTGCTGTCTCCTTGTGTGTGCATTGGGCCTACAAGAAGCCAATGCCCTCCACTTTGTGGCTGGAAGTAGAGCATCACAGGACCATGGAGGAATTTATGCCAGATGTCTGTGGTTCTCCTTCCCTTCAGCTTCCCGATTATTCCTGAACTATCAGGCCAGTCAAATGTTATGCATTTTATTTTCTGATCATTTCTGATTTACCACTAAAAATTGTACTTACCTTTCCTGAGAAGTGTAAGTATTCCTCTCTCAGTAGAAATTCCAAGACTTTGATTTGCTTTAATTAGCTACATTGTCCCAAATAGAAAATCTTATACAGTGACTTTTTTTTCCTACTGGCTTTATGTTTTTAAGTCACCTTTATTAAGGTATCAATTACATACAATAAAATGCACCCATCTATAGTGTACAGTGTGATGAGTGTTGACAGATATATGCACCCGTGAAACTATTACCACAATCAAAATACAGAACATTTCCAACACCCCCATGAAGTTCCCATTTCCCTTTGCAGGCAACTGCTGGTCTCTTTGTTGTTACTATGGAGTAGATTTATCTTCTCTACTGTGTCCTGTAGGTGGAATCATACAAGGCACATTCTTTGTGTCTGGCTTCTTTCACTGAACATTGTGTTTTTGAGATTCATCCATATTTTTGCATTTGTCAGTAGTTCCTTTTAACTGCTAAGTAGTACTGTATTGTATGAATGTGGAATAATTTGTTTATTCTTTAACCTGTGGATGGATAACTGGGTTGTTTACAGTTTGGGGTTATTATGCACAAAGCTGCTAAGAACATTTGTGAACAAGTGTTTTTAATGGACTTTTCCATCTCCCTTGGGTAAATGCCTAGGAGGAGGATTGCTGGTTCATGTGGTGGCTGTTTATTTAACTTTATGAGAAACTCCAAACAGATTTGCAAAGTGGTTACGCCATTTGGCACCCCCTTCAGCCACATGTGTGCTTCAGTTGTGCCACATGTTCACCGACACCTGTTTAATAAGTTTAAAGCAAGATGTTTTTAAATGCCAGAACTTGTATATGTATGAATGCTTCCTCTTTAATATTTAATTGTTATCAATTTCTACCCTTAGGTTTGTACTTAATAAATATTACAGACGCGTTTTTAAAAACAAATGCTTTGTTATTTAAATTTGATATATTTTAAAACTTTGTGGTTGTTTGTGTTGTTCGTGGTGTTGTTTTTTGTTGTTGTATGTGTACTCTGAAAGTACACATACGCCCTAGTCTCAGGAATTTCTAATGTCAGGTTGTGAAGAGGCTTGGCGTGCCTTCAAGTTTTGTTCTCTTGTGTATGCAAGTGCCTAGAGAACAGTGGTTGGAACACAGTAGGTTCTCAGTAATAATTTGTTGAATAAATGAATGAATGAATCTTCTGAAAAGTTATACTTTGAAAGGTGTCATACTGTTGTAAAGTACAACAATTATACAGTTACCTAAAATACCTGTCTGACAAGTCCAACCGTTTGGAACATAGTTAAGAACCAGGAAGAAAAACAAACAAACAAAAAACAAACCAGAATTTAAAAAATAAATTTAAAATAACATCAGATGTAGCTAAAGCAGATGTCATATTTTCTTATGTTTTAATTGTAGGAGACCCATCAGACTCTTGGTTTATAGCTAGTTTATTCTAGATTTTTGTATTATTTTTAAAAACCAGTTTTTTGGGGAACAATTGACATTTTAACAATAGTAAGCCTTTCAAGCCATGAATATGACAAATATCTTTATTTTCAACAATGTCTTGCAGTTATCAGTACAGAAATCTTGCCTATTTTTCATTGAATTTCTTATTATTTATGTTTTTGATGCTATTGTGAATGGTATTTTAAAAATTCATTTATTATTTATTCATTGTTGTTTTATAGATGGACAGTGGGTTTTGGCATAGTGACCATGTGTCTTGCAAACTTGTTAAGTTTATTTAATTGTTCTTAGATTTTTCATAGACTACTTTGGATTTTCTATATGCAGAATTATGTTATCTGAAAATAAAGAGTTTTACATCTTATTTTTCAATATTATGTCTTTTGTGTCTTGCCTTCTGTACTGCACTGAGCAGGACCTCAAGCATGATGTTGGGTAGAGGTGGTGAAAGTGGACATTCTCACTGCGCTACTGACCCAGGGAACAGCATTCAGTACTTCGCCAGCAGATGCAAGTCCTCCTACAGGTTTTCTCTGGGTGCTGCTTACAAAATTGAGGAAGTTCCCTTCTATTCCTAGTTCACTGAGAGTTTTTATCATAAATGGATGTCGAGATTTGTCAAATGCTATGTTCCCATCTATCGAAATGACCATTTGATTTTCTCTATTTTTTCTGATTCATCCATTTCTTCTGTTAGCTTTATCATTTTATTCCTTTTGCTTGTTTTGGGCTTAATTTGTTCTTCCTCTTCCAGTTCTTCAAGATGAGAATTTAGACAATTGATTTTAAATCTTTCCACCATTCTAACACAATTAAAGCTGTAATTTTCTCTATATGTACTAAAGTAAGAATCCCACAAATGTATTGTGCTATCATTATCATTCATTCAAAATATTTTCTCATTTCTCTTGTGATCTTTTTTGGTCTGTGGATTATTTAAGAGTGCTCATTTAACTTTTATATGATTTTGGATTATGCAGTTATAATTTCTTCCTTGATTTCTCATTTAATTCCATCGTGGTCAGAGACCATACTCCGAATGATGTCAGTCCTTCTTAACATACTGGCACTTGACTTACAGCCTAGCACATGCTTTATCTTGGGAAATCTTCCATTGTGTACTAAGAAGAATATATATTCCATTGTTATTAGGGTAGAGTTCTACAAATGTTAATTAAGTGAATTTGGTTGATAGACTTATTTTGATCTTTTAAATTCTTATTGATATTTTTGTGTATTCATATTCTATAATAACTGAGAGAGGAATGTTAAAATCTCCAACTGTACTAGTGAGTTTTTCTATTTCCCCTTATAATTCTGTCAAAGTTTTTTTGTGATTTTCTTAAATTTCAAAATACTAAGGGGGTACAAATGCTTTAGGTTACATGGTTCACTTTTTTAATGCTTGAGTCCCAGCTATAGGTGTTCCCATCACCCAAATAGTGTTCATTGTATCCATTAAGTGGGATTTTGTCCTCCCCTCCTCTCCCACCCCCTCCTCCGGCTTGATATCCACTGAGTTTCACTTCCCTCTGTGTACATGTGTGCTCATCTGTTAGTTCCAATTTAACGGTGAGTACATGTGGTGTTCGCTTTTCCATTCTTGAGACACTTTGGAGAATGGTCGTCAGTTCCATCCAGATTATTGAAAAAGGTATTAATTCATCTTTTTTTATGGCTAAGTAGTACTCCATGGTGTACATATACCACATTTTACTAATCCACTCATGAATCGATGGGCACTTGGGTTGATTCCACATCTTTGCAATTGTGAATTGTGCTGCAATAAACATTCATCTGCATGTGTCTTTTTGATGAAAAGTCTTCTTTTCCTTTGGGTAGATACCCAATAGTGGGATTGTTGGATCAAATGATAGGTCTACTATTAGTTCTGTGAGGAATCTTTATACCGTTTTCCATAAGGGTTATACTAATTTGCAGTCCCACCAGCAGTGTACAAGCATTCCTTTCTCTCTGCATCCATGCCAGCATCTATTGTTTTTGGATTTTTTTAGTGAAAGCCATTTTAACTGGGGTAAGGTGATATCTCATTGTGGTTTTAATTTACATTTCCCTGATGATTAACAATGTTGAGTATTTTTTCATGTTTCTTGGCCATTTGTCCACTTTCTTTTGAGAAACTTCTATTCATGTCTTTTGCCCACTTTTTAATAGGGTTGTTTCAGGTTCTTTATAAATTCTGGATATTAGCCCTTTTTTGGATGTGTAGCTTGCCAATATTTTCTCCCATTCTGTAGGTTGTCTATTTGCTCTGTTTGTTTCCTTAGCTGTGCAGAAGCTTTTTAGTTTAATCAAATCCTATTTATTAATTAGTTCTGTCAAGTGTTGCTTTTTTTTTAAAGCAAGGTGCTTAGGTGCATAACCATTTAGAATTGTCATGTCTTCTTTATGAATTGCTATGGCTGTTTATAGAAATAAGAAAACTGACACTCCAGTTAAATAAATTTTTAGTAGCATGGAGTGAACTTAGGAGCACCTGGTTCTCACCAGGAGGATATATAATTATCAAGGGATAAAAAGAAGACATTACATTTTGAATTTGGATGCCCCAGTCTTTTCTCACAAAAACTACTGTTTAGTAGAGAAAGAATGCTTGTGACGAGTCGTTAAAAAACTGGCATATAAGAACTAGTCTATTACATTAAACAAAATTACAAAATCTGAATTATCTGACCATTTATTCTTTATTCTTATGGCACTGGAAAAATGTCACACTTAAGAAGGGTGATAGAATTAGTTTTTGCCTTCAGGTCCTTCGTTATCCAAAGTCTTCATTCTCAAGCTTTCTTGCTCATTGAAAGGGGTCAAATGAAACACCACTTTGCATTTATGCATAAAAAAGCATAAGCAATATCTGTTCACTCTAAAACTTCAAATGATGGCAGATAACTAGCTAAGACATAATTTAGTCTTATCAAAATCTACAAGTTGATTTCACTCTGCTTGTGTTTCCAAGGTTTTTGCTTAAAAGAATGTGCCTGATAAAAGCCACACTCAACATGGGTTTTGTTTGCAGGTATCTATACTGATATTTACATAAACACAAGAACGTGCAAGGATACAGATGTACAAAGTGCACCACTAGCTAGGTTGGAAGTGAGATATACAATTAGCCAGAACATATCAAAGTTAACTCAAGTGGGAGGTATGGGAGTATTGGGAGTTTTAATATAAAAATTTTTAAGAACCAATGGAAAGTTCAATATTTTTGCTGCCAGGAAAGATCCATCATTGTTAATTATGATAAGGACCCATAAGTATATTAGGAAACAGCTTCATTTGTAAAACATGCCAGTGTCTCTGTTTTTCTGTCTTCTCTCTTCGAAAGCACATTTGCAAACAATTGAAAAAAAATTCACAAATATAGAGAAATTAAACAACACAGTCTATGGGTCAAAGAAGAAATCATAAAGGAAATTAGAAAATATTTAGAGATGAATGAAAACAAAAATGCAACATACCAATATTACAGCATGCAGTGAAAGGAATACTCAGAAGGAAATTCATAGCTGTAAACACCTGCATTTAAAAAGAAAAAAAATCTCTCAAATCAATAGCCTACTTTACACTGAGGAACTAGAAAAAAGAAGAGAAAACTAAACCTGAAGCAAACAGAAGGAGAAAAATAATAAAGATTAGAATGGAGATAAATTGAGAAAAGAAAAACAGCAGTTTTCTGTTTATTTGGTTTTAGTTCTTTAGAAAGACCAATGAAATTTACAAACTTTTAGTATGACTAACAAAAAAAAGAGAGAAAACATAAATAACTGGAATCATATATGAAAGTGGGTACATTACTACAGACCTTACAAAAATAAAAAGGATTACAAAAGAATACTATAAAAATAGTATATCAACAAATTAGACAATCTAGATGAAATTCACAAATTTCTAGAAACATGAAAGTTACCAAAACTGACTCAAGAAGAAATAGAAAATCTAAAGAAATCTATAATAAGGAAAGAGATAATATCAATAATCAAAAACTTCCCAAGAAAGAAAGTACATGACTAGATGGCTTTAGTGCTGAATTCTACAAACATCTAAAGAAGAGTTAACATCAATTCTTTTCAACTCTTCCAAAAAAATAGAAAAGCAGGGACTACTGCTTGACTTATTCTATGAGGTTAGTATTACCCTGTGTCACCCTAAAATTCACAAATTGAAGTCTCAACACCCAATACCTCAGAATATAATTATATTTAGAGAGAAGGCCTTTAAAGAGGTGATTAAGTTAAGGTGAGGTTCTTAAGGTGGGGTCCTAATCCAACATGACTGGTGCTTTCATAAGAGAAAGAGACACCAGGGATGCACTTGCACAGAGCAAGAACCATGTGAGAAGCAGCCACCTGCCACCAAGGAGAGAGGCCTCAGAAGAAATCAACCTGTTGGAACCTTGATCTTGGACTTCCAGGTTCCATAACTGTGAGAAAATAAATTTCTATTATTTAAGTCACCACGCCTGTGGCATTTTGTTACTGTAGTCCTAGCAAACTAATACATCCTGGTACCAAAGCCATAAAAGACATTACAAATGAAGAACATTAAAGACCAATATTCCTTATAAATATAAATGCAAAAATCCTCAAGAAAACACTAGCAAACTGAATTGAACAGCATATAAAAGTGGTATACACCATGACCAAGTGAGTTTTATCCCAGGAATTCATGGGTGGTTCAACATAAGAAAAATCCACGTACTATAATCCATGTACTAGAACAAATTAATAGAACAAAGGCAGATAGGACTAATGGAACCACATGATCACTCCAACTGACACAGACAAAGCACTTGACAAACTCCAATACCCTCTCATGATAGAAAACACTCAGAACTAGTAATTAGAGAAAATTCCTCAACATGATAAAGGCATCTATGAAAAATCCATAGCTAACATTATACTTAATGGTGAAAG
>RJWJ010038922.1:0-14676 GCA_004363605.1 Indri indri | reverse complement strand
CTTTCCCTCTAGGAGACATAAGAGAATCTATGTTCAATGTGTACCATAAAAATTTCAGAATGTGGTCCCAAGTGTGTTAACACACGTGTCTGCATGCAGTGCCAAGAATGAATTCACTCACTACTTAATTCTCTCAAACTCACAGTTTCTAAAGTGGTATCCAGTCTTGTAGGGAAGGACTTTGTGCTTGTAAGCATTAATTTACACTTAGGATAATTTATGCTTGGGGCTGGCAGCAGACCTTGAGTGCGTCACTTGAAATATCAGGCATTTGTGAAAAACGGGGGAAAAAGACCTTAAGTGATACTACGAGGGGAAAAAGAAAAAGAGAGGACATGACTGCTGAAGTAAGAAAACTATTCAAACATAAAAAGATTTTTTTTTTTTTAAAGATCAAATGTACAGAAGAGTTGAAAAAATAGTGCCGGGAACATACTTATACCCTTTATGTAGATTTTTCAATTGTTAATATTTGCCAAATTGGCTCTATCTTCTCTCTCTCTCTATCTTTTTCTCTGAACTATTTGAAAGTAACTTGCAGACACAATGACACCTTAGCAAGCATTTCTTAAGAATAAGAACGTTCTTCTTTATAACCACAATACCACTATCATATCTAGGAAAATCAACCTTAATTTAATAATATCATTTAATATATAGTCTATACTAAAACTTTCCCAATTGCTCTTAAAATGTCTTTCATAACTTTTGCTTTTTGATTCAGAAATTAATCTAATGTGCGACGGTTCACATATTGTGTTTGGCTATTTTATTTTTAAAGAAGTTTTTAGTAGTTTAAACGTTGCATTTTCTTTTTTTTCTAAGTGAAGTTGGCCTTTTATCTTGGGTTCTGGCATCCTAAGTGTGTAATACATGTAGTTTTACTTAGGTCATGGTAACCCTTCTCCAGGTGGTCATTCCCTAAGGATGATGGGTTATTTGGAGGAAACCAGGAGATAAGGTGATGGAAACACTGCTGTATGAGTAAGGAAGGTTCCAGAATGGTAGAAGGCAAGAATTTAGGTCTAAAAGTGACAGTCTCTCTTTTTTTTTTTTTTTTTTTGAGACAGAGTCTCACTCTCTTGCCCGGGGTGAGTGCCGTGGCATCAGCCTAGCTCACAGCAACCTCAAACTCCTGGGCTCAAGCAATCCTACTGTCTCAGCCTCCCAAGTAACTGGGACTACAGGCATGCGCCACCACGCCCGGCTAATTTTTTCTATATATATTTTTAGCTGTCCAATTAATTTCTTTCTATTTTTGGGGGAGACGGGGTTTCGCTCTTGCTCAGGCTGGTCTCGAACTCCTGAGCTCAAGACGATCCGCCCGCCTCAGCCTCCCACAGTGCTAGGATTACAGGTGTGAGCCACCACGCCCGGCCCGGCCAGTCTCTTTTTGACTTGAGTTACTCACACAACTCAGTCCTCTCATTGCCACTCCCTTCCATAGTGTCTTTCACTTTTTATAACTTCCAGCAGGATCTCGTGTGAATAAAAGATAATTAAAGCTACAGACTAAGTTGAGGCACTTGAGACAGGGACTTTGCTTGTATTTATTTTTTTCCTTCTAAATTTCATTAGGGTGAAAAGAGAAACAATAACATTTACATGGTCCCCTTTGCCTATAGTCCTTTTTCCCCTCAGTTTCCTCATTTGTAAAAATGGGGAAACTAACAGTGCTCAGTTAAATATATAGCTCAGAACAATGCCTGGCACAGAGAAAGCCTCCTATATGTCTTAGCTGTTGTTGTTTTTGTTATTACGATTAGACACAGCAATCTACTTCTACTATTAGATTATTTCTCAACTATAAGGGATGTCTACCGAAAGAAAAAAAAAAATCACCCAAACTGGTTTGGCTGGTTTCTAGAGTCCAAAAAGGCAATAGAGGGAACAACAAATACCAGCCCATTAAAACAAACAGGGGTGGGGCCAGAAGGGTGGAGAAGGGAAGGAGGAAGTGACCGAGTGGTGGGCAGGGGGGCAGGTGCAGCTCCTCCAGACTTTCCCTGGTCAGGAGCTCTGTGACAGTTCTTTAGCCCTCTCTAGATTTCACTATTCTTCCTTAAGGTCAGCAGTAAGCTTAAAAAGAAAATAGTTCCAGGGAGAGCTTGATTATTACAGATACAGATAAAAGTTAACTCTAAACATACAGCGTTCTCTGCTTCTTAAAGCGCAAACACACAATTCACACTCTTTCTGGAATATATATACATGACACAATGTGTTACTCATGTCGTCTTCCATCTATTCCACATAACTGACCTTCTCCAAGGGTCCTCTGCAGCAAGTCATGTTTGGCTTGAAGTTTTGTGATGAGATTACTGCCTTCCAAATATTCTCTGAGTTTCTGCAAAGACAAGATAAATTCATAACTTTTAAAAATTGCTCAATGTCAAGGAACTTCTCACAGGAGATCTAAAATCCAGCCACTTGTATCTTTTAGATCCTAGAATCTTGCTACTCAAAGTGTGGTCTGCAGACCAGCAGGTGCAGCCATCTCTAGGGAGCCTATTAGAGATGCAGACTTTCAGGTCTCTTCCTCCTCAGACCTCTTGAAATTAGAACCTACCTTTTATCAAGCTCTTCTGGTGACACGTATGTACATTAAAGTTTAAAAGTACCGTTTTGGAGCAGTCCTCTAACTCCTAAACTCTATCCCAGACTAACCGAACCAGGAACTCGGAGGGTAGACAGGAGTCCATATTTTAACAAAGAACCCCAGGTGATTCTGATGCAACTAAAGAAGCAGCATTTGGGAGCCCGAGATCTGGGCTCTGTCCACAGTGGCTTGGGAAAGCAATGGACGCACCATGAAGTAGAACTGTTCCGTTTCCTGCTGGTTAGCTCTTCTCTTGGCGATGCTGGGCTTACTCAGGTAGGTTTCAGAGACAGTAGACTTCACGGACTCTGTGGAGCGACTATGCTGGAAGCATTCAGAAACATCGTAGTCCTCGATGGTGACCATATCTTGTATTGTCTGCAAGGTGGCTTCAGTTGTTTTCTTAACCTGGGAACCGAAATACATTTCTCATGTTAGCACGTTATTTGATGAATTCCACACACACTCAGTGAGAGTCAGAGAGGAGAACATAGACCCTGCCCCTGAAAAGTTCAGAGTCTATTGGGGAAGAAAGACAGATAAACAGTATTGCATATTACCAAGGTAAGGGGATCTCTTCAAAGTCATCCTAAGGAGGATATCACTTTATATTTGAGTCCTTATAAATCTTATGTATCACTGGGTACTCTCTCAATTACTTTCCTGATTTAAATAACCTTTCCAATTGAAGTAAAACTATGTACGGAAAAACACACAGGTCATAAATATACAGTTGATGAATTAACACAAAGTGAACACACCTGTGTTAGCACCACTCAGATCAAGAAATAGTATGTTACGAGCATCTTTGTGCCTCTCCCAATCACCATACATCCTTCTCTCTTCCCCAAAGGTACACACCACCCTGACTTCTAACAGCATATATTAGTTTTCCCCTTTTTTGTACTTAACATAAATGAAATCCTACAGCACGTATGATTTTGTCTTGCTTCTTTCACTCAGTGTTAGTGAGATTCATTCATTTCTGATGAGTATAGTATTTCATTGCTGAATGTTCATTGTAAGAACACATCATAATTCATCCCTTTTACTATTGATAGATGACTTATTTTTAGTTTGGGGCTATTTTGAATAATGCTGCTATACACACATTTTTGTTGGGCCAT
Organism: Indri indri; assembly: GCA_004363605.1. NCBI lineage: Eukaryota > Metazoa > Chordata > Mammalia > Primates > Indriidae > Indri > Indri indri. Next base: position 10,950 of record RJWJ010038922.1, on the reverse strand, counting down.
ACAGACATGAGTAGAATTGCTGCTTGCAGGGTATGCCAGATTGTTTTCCAAAATGATTGTCGCAATTTCTGTTACCACCAGCAGAGCAGGAGAATCCTGGTTACTCTGCATCTTCACCAGCATTTGGTATCGTCAGTCTATTTAATTTAAACCGTTGTGTAGAGGGTGTAGTAGTATCTCACTGTGGTTTTAGCATGCATTTTCCTGATAGATGAGCACATTATCATACGTTTCAGGCAAACTGGATCTCCTTCATTGAGAACGCTTTGTTCAAATCTCTTGCTCAATTTTCTACTGCGTTGAGTCTATTTCTTAATTACATGTAGACATGGGAGTGAGTCTCTTGTTAGTTATATGTGTTGCAAATGTCTTTTTCCACTCTGTGCTGTGGCTTTTCACTCTTTTAGGTCCAGATAAACAGTTTCTAATTTTCATGTAATCAATTTATCAGTTCTTTCCTTTATGATTAGTACTTTTTTTTTTTTTTTTGAGACAGAGTCTCACTCTGTTGCCCGGGCTAGTGCCATGGCATCAACTAGCTCACAGCAACCTCAAACTCCTGGGCTCAAGCGATCCTCCTGCCTCAGCCTCCCGGGTAGCTGGGACTACAGGCACGTGCCACTGTGTCTGGCTAATTTTCTCTATTTTTAGTTGTTTGGCCAATTTCTTTCTATTTTTTTAGTAGAGACGGGGTCTCGCTCTTGCTCAGGCTGGTCTCGAACTCCTGAGCTCAGGCAATCCTCCCACCTCGGCCTCCCAGAGTGCTAGGATTACAGGCATGAGCCACCGTGCCTGGCCTATGATTAGAGCTTTTTGTATCCTATTTAATAAATATTTTCCTATCTTATGGCCATAAAAATACTGTTCTATGTTATCTTCTAGGACTTTTTTTATTTATCCAAGGTCATATTCTTCCTTTGCTTTATCAAAGTCTAATGTAAATTGATAGTTTTATCTTTCTCCCACACAATGCAAAGAGTTTAGAACACATTAATTTCATTTATCCCTCCAGATTTATGTTACTTTTATAATGTATTATAATAGGATATATATGCAAATATTTATACATATTTAAATAAAAGACAAAATAAATAAATAACAATAAAAAATAAATGTTACTGTTTTATATAGTCAATATTCATTTAACTTTATCCATATATTTATTATATTCCCTATCTCCATTCCTTATATTTTAAGAGCACCCTTTAGAAATTCTTTTTAGTATGCATTCATTTTTGTTGACTTGAACATATCTTTTATTTCACCTTCGTTTATGAAAGATATTTTTTGTAGTTGGCAGTTATTTTCTTTTTGTATATTAAAGATAATCACTGTACTGTTGTAGCTACTATGTACCTGTTGAGTGAGAAGTTTGTTATCAGTCTGTTACTACTTTGAATGAAATCTGCTTTCTTTCTCCAGCTGCTTTTAAAGTTTTCTATTCATCTTTGGTTTTCTGTGGTTTCACCATAATGTGTCTAGGTAAGGATTTTAAAAATATATTCTGCCTGGGATTTTTCTGACTTCTCGAATCTGTGTGATGTTTTTCATAAGCTCTGGTAAGTTTTCAGCCTTTATTTTTTCAAATATTGACTCTATTTTCTGTAATTTTTCTGACTGGGAGTTCAATTAGTATACTAGACTTCACTGTGTTCTTTATATCTCTTATTCTTCTCTTCTGTATTTTCTATCTTTTGCTATCCCATGATGCATGTTGATTATTTTCTTCTGATTTGTCTTCTACTTTGATGATTCACTCTTCAGCTATGTCTATCTTAATGTTAAAACCACCCACTGATTTCTTAATTTTGGTTATTGTATTTCTCAGTTCTAGAATTCCCATGTGGTTCATTTTCAAATCTGTTATTTCACTGCTTATTGTTCCTTGCTGAAATCTAGGCTTCACTTTTATCTCCTTGAATACTGTATATAGCTTTTTTGCAATTTATTTCTGATAATCCCAATATCTGGAGTTCCTGTGGGTGTGTCTCTATTGTTTGTTATTTCTTCTGGCTACAGTTCATGGTTTCTTGCCTCCTCATGTGTCTAATTATCTTTGCTGGACATTTTTGTAGAGTTATTTGAGGTCTAAGGTGGAGTTTATTTTCTCAAGCTACTAGGGGCATTAGTAGTTCAGAATCACTGAATTTTATTACTGTTCCAAATACTGGATGTTTTTCACTGTGCAGTCATAATTATTTTTAGTTAATTGCACTTTTTCCAGTAAATTTTGGGTTTTACGAGTATGTATATATTTGTACAGAGGAATAGAATTATACTTGTGTTTCCTTACTTGTATACATCGGTTTCATACCAATGTGTCACTTTTCTGTCCTTCCTTCTGTCAGTGGAAGGTGGAGACAAATTCCTTATTTATTGTACATAAAAGTGCTACACAGAGACTCTAAATCAGCAATGACAGTTACGTTGTTCCCAAGTAATGACTTGTTACAGTCTCTTTCTCTCATGCTAGACAGATGCTAATTGACTTACTCATCTCTGCACTCCCTACACCTAGCAAAGTATCTGGAATATGGAAGGCACCTTGACATAAATTGAAACGTCTTTTTTCCCCTCTATTCCTATGGAAATCTACTGATTGTCAAAAATCTAATGTAAATCTTACTTTCTTTGGGAATCACATTCCACTACAGTAAATTTTATTCCGTATCCACCAAATCATAAACAACTAGTCATGCTCATGAGGAACATCAGGACAACCCAATTCATTTGCTGCTTCAGCTAATTTTTAAAATGTTAAAAATTAACCCTCATAAAGCACTGCCCACCTCTATTGCTTTAGAAAGTCACTGTGCTTCTCCACATTATGCCTAAAGGGGCAGACATTAAGGGTCACAAACTGAGAGGCCTGCTGAGGCCAGACGGATCCCATGAACAGTTCAGCGTAAGAGAGCTGGGAGTTGAATGGCTACGGCAAAGTGCAGCTCAAATGCCCAGCCTTTCACTTCACGAGGCAACGCACGACCGGAGTTGCCAGACTTTTAAAATTTTTTACAGGTCAAAACTTTGGGAGCCAAATAAAACAGGTCTGTGAGCTGCCAGTTTTGACCTTGTGTATAATACACTATTTTCCTAGAGTTTAGAGAATGTTTTCCAAATAAAACAGCAGGAAGATATGCATAAAAAAGTTGGGAGTCACTAGACATACAAACTGCAGACATAATAGGGTTCAGGAAGCTCCATGACGCGAATATTTTGTGATGCCCAGCCAAAATCCTAAGCTCTAAAACACCATCTCAAGGAGAATAACAGCACTTTCCTCTGGAAAGGCTTGTTGGTGGGGCCTTATGTAGAGGTCACATTGGTTGCACCTTAAAGACACACATATGAGTAAGGGCTGGTTTGGTTCCTCCAGGAATAATGGGAGCTGGAAAACTACAATAGGTTTTAACTAAGTCATGCTGGTCTAGAAACACATCATTCTTTATTAACGGAAATAAACACTCATAGCTCAAAACATCCCACTGGGATTAAAATACAACAGGGTATGAATGTGAATTTTGATAGTCACTTTATCATTGTGAGTTATTTTTTCTTTCTGTCGCATAGACCTTCCTTTTGGGAATTGTCTGTCTCTAGAAATACATGATTTCTGTTGGAGCTGTCAGTCAAAGGGCTCTATGAGTTACACATCATCTAGGCTGGCCAAGTAGAGAATCCCATCTCCCAGATGTAATGGTTGGTCTAGAAGTATGCATGAATTAAGCCAGGTCAGCACAATCAGTTCAGAGATAAGGATGCTAGGATGGGGCGAGATGGCAAACTGTAAGGGAACATGTAGTTCTGGGTCTATCCCCAAAGAAATCACTTTAAAGTGATGAAAAGGGGAGGGCGGGGGAGAGAGAGATTCCTGATAACATCATCTGAGCACAAATCCAACAATGTCTGAGGCTATTGCAAACAACAAGTTAACTTTTTAACTTGAGTAAGTTTGATTTGAGTTCCTATAAACTACAACTGAGAGCGTTGATAATACAAGAAACATTTTTGATTCATATTTCTATTTTAGGGGAACGTGGATACAATTAAGTTAATTTCAAAAACAAGCAGCTGAATTTTAAAATTGTTTCCTGGCTCAACATATAATTCACATTTTTTCTGCTATCATTTAAATACACTAATGTCAGCAAGTAAACAGTTTTCTACCCTCATTCAAGTACCATTTCTAAATATGATTTTGCATTAATTATATCAGTTATGCCATGTTCAATACCAAAAATTTAGAGACTAAAGGAAAACATAAAGAAAAAAACCCCAAGTACTGTACTAATTTCAAAAATTAGGATTAAATTAACATGTCAGCCAAAAGTTCCATTGTACACATGATGGTATATTTTTGGACATGTATGTTAAATTAGATCATCCATGGAAACTATTTTCAGTATGAATTAAAATGTAAGGGAAAAAAAGGTGTGTTTACATGTATCGTATATGCAGCGAATCTCTGGCAAAATATTAATCTGTGATAGAATACAGAAGCCCCGCATTTATCTCCTACGAAGAGTATTAAAGGAACCCTGACAGCTGAAAATGCATGATGAAGAGCTTGCATTTAAAATATTAAACATGCCTAGGTCATGTGAGAATGCCTTCCAGTGTGCGCTGGAATTCAGATTACCGGTGGGGCAGAAAGCATGCTCACCTCCTCATTTTCGATTTTGAGCGTGGCAAGGCGGGACTGCAGCTGTTGGTACCTGAGCATCAGCTCCGCCTGGACTGGCTGCTGGGCGCTGACCTGGCACACCTGATGGGCAATCAGAAGGTGCAGTTACAACAGGGCATCGTCGACCGGCCTCCAGAGGCACGGTTCTCCTATGGAAATGCTGCGTGAACCACGCTGATCCTCTCAAGATCCCAATTACATATTTACTTGTCACAGCCGCCTCAAAACTTCACTTTTAAATATGGACCTGTTGTGCAAGTGGCAAGAGCTGAACGCAGCTGCCTGGCCTGGCTACGACTGGGAAGACAGCAGCTGCAGGAAGCATTGCTCTAAGAACGGGGCAGTTCCTGAGATAGAGCTCTGAGGCTGGTCTCACTTCTGGAATTCTTAATGACTATCAGGCAGAGGGCAGAGGAGGATTCAAGTGGACCACACAGGCAGAAGAAGGCAGCAGAGCTTGTTGGTTAGAATGTGGGCTCTGGAGTCAGACAGTCGTGCCTCAATCCCAGCTCTGCCACCCCACCTCCTAGCTGGGTGACTGTGGTAAGTTAAAAACCTCAGTTGCCTCATCTGTAAAATGGGGATATTCAGAGTTCTTATACCACAGGGCTGTTGTGGGAATGAAATGAGACAATGCACATAAAGCATTTATAACACTGCTGGCACATAGAAAAAAATTCAGAAATATGCAGGACTATTCTTAGCATCTTTCGACCCTGGCTTCCCTAGCCAATGTCAGCCAAATCCTGTGATTCACCATGAACTTGAAGAGGCCACTCATGTTAGGCTTTGGTAGAAGATATTTTGGTCATGATCTCAATGACAGATAAAGTCAAAATTAGAGCATTATTAAAATTGCACCAGAAACAAACAATTTCTTATCATCCTTATCATAGAAATGCTCTTGGCTGATAGGGGTTCCTTTTATGGAGTCTCCAAAACATCAAAGAGATTACTGCTCCCTGGCAGAACTGGCCATAAAAAAGGGCAACAGACTTACTTTATTAAAATAACAAGAAAAGCATTAATAACCAACTGAAGTCATTTGTCTGTGATATTTTATTATTCTATGTTTAACATATCCTCAGCTGACAAATTAACACAGCAATTATTTGGTTTTGGAAAGACAGGATAAGCCACTCATCTTGTTTGTCAAAATTCAGGTGCTATTGGCATAAAAACTGCTTTCCATTTCTAAACAGGTAATTTGCTCTATCAAACACAAATAAAATTCAATTAGAAATATAGCAGGTACATATATATATATAAATGTATATATATATGAACATAAATGTGTATATATATACACGAACGTGTTTATATCATAATACTTAGTGTTTCAGGAAAAAATATGACATTAAAGAAATCAGCCATGGATATTATTTTTATGTATATTTTAAAAAACAGACTCTCACCACAATAAATTAAAATTGAGCTTTTATCTATGAGTTTTGTTTTGCACAGCTGGGACACCAAGTGCTATATAGCATGCTCCATTGTTGGTTTTTCTTGTTTTTCCTCCTGTCCATAGAAAATAATATAAAAAACTGTACCTCATAATCAGTTTAAATGGATTTTTTGGTAAAATAGGATAGAAAGCTAAGTTCATATATAGAATATAAGCCATAATATGTCATTTCTAATGCTCATTTTACCAGTTTGGAGCCAACTTGAATGTTAAAAAAATTTTGCATTTTTTTTTCTTTTTTCCATTTTCCTGCCATTTAGAAGTCTTCAGACAGATTCTATTGGGCCAGCAAAATGTTTTGTTTTGAATTTAAATTTGAATGTCTTGAGGTGGAGGAAGAACTCTCCAACTATTCTGGGACAGTTTAGTGCTTACACCCAGGTAAGTCTGCACCTTCATCTGTTTGGCCTCGGTAGTTACTTGAGTGTTTGACCCTTGCTTTAAAAGGTAGTAGTGGCTGATCTTAGCATACTATCATGCTAAGATCCTGTGCAAGGGCAGGAAAGAGAAAACAGCTAAGAATTCTTACAACTGCTGGGTTACAGCAGGTGCAGAGAAATATAAGTAAAGAGACAATTCATTAGTTTAAAAATAATCACTGACCTCATCACCCATGTGAGACTGAAACTCAAACTTCATTGGTGGACAGAATGCAGCAGGGTACATCTCCATGAATCTCTGCTTATCACTCCTGGGCTCTAAATTGTCAACTGCATTCTCAATAATGTCTAAGCCTTCATGTCTGGAGGTTTCAAGGTTATATTCCGCAGAGAGATATGTTCTTAGTGCTCTGTTCAGACTTGCATGGTAGCCAAGATCACAGCACTTAAAAAAATAAAAGAACACCATATACAAACATTAAGGTAAAATTGATCAAAGGCCTAAATGTGAGTCCTACAACTCTGAAACTCTTAGAAGAAAACATAGGAGTAAACCTTCATGATACTGGATTAAGCATTGGTTTCTTGGATATGACATCAAAAGCACAAGCAATTAAAGAAAAAATAAATTAGATTCAATCAAAATTGAAAATTTTTCTGTTTTTAAAAGACTATCGAGAAAGTGAAAGGACAACCCACAGAATGGGAAAAAATTTTTGTATATCATATATCCGGATGAGGCACTTGTATCTAGAATATATAAAGAATTCTTGTAACTGAACAACAAAAAGATAAAGCCTAATTTAAAAATGACAATGGATCTGAATAGACATTTCTCCAAAGAAGACATACAAATGGTCAACAAACATATGAAAAGATGTTCAACATTATCGGTCCGTCAGGGAAATGTAAGTTGAAACCACAGTGAGATACTGCTTCATATCCGCTAGGATGGCTATAGTCATTAGGGCAGATAACAGCAAGTGTTAGCGATAACGGGGAGATACTGGAACCCTCACACATTCCCCTGCTGGTGGGAATGTAAAATGGTACAGCCACTTTGGAAAACAACCTGGCAGTTCCTCAAAAAGTTAATCATAGACTCAACAATCTAATCCTAGATATATCCAAGAGAAATGAAAACATTATTTCCACACAAAAACCTGTAAACGAATGTTAATAGCAGCATTATTCATAAGAGCTAAAAAGCGAAAACTATCTAAATGTCCACCAACTAATGAATAAACAAAATGTGGTGCTGCTATACAATTAATATTGTTCAGCCATAAAAAGGAAGTACTGATACACGCCACAACATAGATGAACTTTGAATACATTATGCTAAGTAAAAGAAGCCAGTCACAAAACACCATATATTATACAATTCCATTGACATGAAATGTCTAGAATAGGCAAATCCATAGAGGCAGAAAGTAGATTGATTGGTGGTTGCTAAGGGATGGGGGGAGGGAGGAATTGGGGGTGATGGCTGAGGGGTGCAGGATTTCTTTATGGGGTAATGAAAAATGTTTTAAAATTGTAGCGATGGATATACAACTCTGGTCAATATACTAAAAACCAATTGTAGATTTTCAATGGGTAAACTGTATGGTATATGAAGTATACCTCAATAAAGCTGTTAAAAAATAAAAGAAGCAGTGTTACAGCTCTTTTAGAATTTATCTAGCAGGTTTTCTGGTCCTTGCTGGAAAACCCCCCACCCTCCAAAAAATATAAATAAAAATAAATAAATAAATAAAAGAAGCAAATCAAATGCTGAAAAAATAAAAAATAGCATTCAAGTTTGAGTCGTGCAATACTGAGCTTGATACAATAATTTATTGAAGTCCACGCAGGCTGCAAATATACTAACTGCAATATTTTAGACTGGCATATTTTATTGAGGACTCAAGAATAATCTGTACTCTCTCAGAAGTGAGAAGAACTTTTTTCATTTCTTGAAAGAAGAAGTGAGAAGGTTCGAATCTGCCAAAATAGTCCATGAATGTCTTCCCTCTTATCCCCAGAATAAAATTCTTAGATAAGAAGTGATTGCCGAAGCTCTCTTATTGGAGATAGAATTTTGTTTAGTATTCTTAAGAATAAAAGAGCTTTGCTATTCTTCAATCTTCATTACCTTTAATTTGTATTTATATTTATTTTTTCATGTTGCATGTTAAGAGAATATGATCCAAAAATAGAATATAGCTCTGGAAATTAGGTGTGAATTACTGACAGCACAGTTTGAAATTTGTATAGAAGAGCAGAATAAATTGCTTAGAGAGGAAACAAGTGACTTTAAAGGTATAAAAACCAGGTCACCTTTATATCATTCCAATGAAATTCAATCAATCCAATTTGATTCAATTCAACTCACTAATTGGCCATTGATTAGGTGCCAGGAAATTTGCTAGGCTCTAGGTGCATGAAGACTGGAACATGGTAAAAGATCTCCATCGTCAAGGAATTCCAACAGAAGCTGTTTGTCACTTTGCTCCTAAAATGGTAGAAGAAGGGGCACAAAGGAAGCAACCTTTGTACCAAGGATATATCTGCCAGGATGTGAACCACCGATCTACCTTTATGAAGGTACACATTCAATCACTGACCTGTCCTTAAAAATGCCAAAGTATTTGATTCCACCCTTTACCCTCCAATTTCAGAATTATTAAATTTGGGTTTTTTATGTAAAGAGATTGTAATGTCTTGCTATTCTAAGTTTGATCAGTGGTTCAGCAGCAACAGCATAACCAGGGGCTTGTTAGAAATGCAGAAACTCTTGGGTCCCGTCCTTTCTAACTCTTGTTAGAAACTCTTGGGTCCCACCCCTGACCTACTAATTCACAATTGGAAGGTTAAAAATTACCCACAGGTGATGCATATGCACATTAAAAGTCTGAGAAGCACTGCCCTACAACAATCAAGTAACAGGGTCCTGCCACCCTGTCTTTTGGGAGTGCTACTTCCCCAAGCAGGCAAGAGGACTTAATTAAGGATGACTTCATGAAAAAAATCAGAAAATCTCTGCGACATCGCATTTTCAAATATAAGCAAAATACAATTGTGAGATGCAGCAATCAGTCTCATCATTAATACATTTCCAGCAGAATCAGCAGCACTCGAATATAGAGAATGATTCATTTTCGGTTAATTTAGACATTCTAGTCTCAGATGAACAAAGTCCTCTTTTATTCCCCTTTCTCCTCAAAATCCATAATGGTTCTATGGAGCAGTTTTATACACACCAGAGGGACTGAAAAATTATTCCATCTTTCACTAACGCCTCATTTTACGAAAACACGAATTTGTATAGGAAACGACCTCATTTCTTTGAGATGTAGCAGTGTTTAAAAACACCCCAAAAGAAGACAGATTCTACTTGATTATAATGAAGCAGATGAGACGAGCTGCTTGACTTTCTGAGTATTGATCCCAATGGGACTTAATAAAATATTGAATTTGAGAGGAATGAAAACCAGAGAAAAGCCTTTTTCCCTCCCTACAAAAACCAAGTCTCTTACAACTTAAAAGAGAAGAGAGGAGGAAAAACGAGAAAGGAAAAAAAGAAAGAAAGAAACCTAACCCCAACTACCTAACTGACCTGGATCTCTGAAAGATATATACCAAGTTTTTATTATTCCTAGAATTTAACAGTTCACTCAAATTTTTAAGTGTGGCTTCTTGGGGGAATGAGTGTGAAGACTACAAAAGCGTCAGTGCCAGTTTCCATACCCAGTGCAGCCAGGTGGATGCTGTAGGTGGGGACCCAGTGAGAGACACGACTGCATTGTGCCTTCCTAACGGGCTGGCGGAGGCGTGTACGCAGCTTAGCAACTGACCTAGGTGCCTGTTCAGTTGCCTTCTGAGCTTTAGGTGCCACACTTAGGAGGTTTCTGTGATGAGGTTTGATGGGAAATTTCCTTCTCTGACCCTCATGGCACTTGTCAGTCTGAAACGTCCCCTATTTGGCATAATTTTGTTGCTTCTGATATGCAGTATTTCTACAGGATCTTGAACTTAGAAACAAGAAATAGGAAAAAAAGTCTTATTCAAGGTCTCCTGAGACAGCAAAGCTAGTCACAGAATCATCTCTTTTTTTCTGAACAAGAAGCTGAAATGACACTGGATATGTTAAGATTCAAGATACTTGGTTAAAAAGTCTAAAGCAATTCTATGGAGCTTATGAATTATTAATGACAATATGAAAAGCTAGCTTCTGCACAAAGAGCTGAGTTATAGCCCAAGTGCATTTAATGATGAAAATACATAAGAAACCAATAAAATATTTCATGAAAACAAAGCAGTGTTGTTTCTGACGGATGAAAAACTCTGAATGGATACATAAAATGATGGATTAAAACCGGGATGAAAAGACTGTTGGAAGCAGGAGGGTGTATTTTTTCTTTAAAATATCTGAA
>RJWJ010038921.1:0-14716 GCA_004363605.1 Indri indri | reverse complement strand
TGGGGCAGTTTCTGGCTTTTGATGTCCTTGACGGTTTTGAGCGGTACTAGTCAGGAATTTCTTAGGATGACCCTCTGTTGGAGTTTGTCTGATGTTTTGCTCATGATAAGACTGGGGTTATGGGTCACTGGGAGGAAAATCACAGAGGCAAGGTACCATTTCGTCACATCATATCAAGAGTACATACCATCAACGTGATTTATGACTGTCGATGTTGACCTTGATCACCTGGCGGGGGCAGCGTGTGTCAGGTTTCTGTACTGTGAAGTGACCCTTTTTTCCCTGTTTTCAGTATTGTACTCTTTGGAAGGAAGTCACTATGCACAGTCCATTCCTAGGGGTTGGGGAATTATGTCCCCCTTGGTGAGGATGAAGTATCTATATAAATTATTTGGAATTCTTCTGCACAGATTTCTCTCTTCTTTACTATTTATTGATTTATTTATATCAGCATGGACTCATAAATATTTATTTTATACTTTGGGTCATAATACGATGTTACTTTATCTGTCTTGTTGCTCAGATTGTTCCAGCTTTGGTCACTGGGAGCTTTTTCAGTTAGCTCCTGCGTTCCTTTGACATACCTCTATCAATGCGTTTTGCTGTTTTTGTTTTTTCGTGTGCACTTTCTTATCTTCTGGCACTACAAGATGCTCCAGGCTCATCTTGTGTGTTTCTTGCCCTAGTCCTAGAATCTGTCATTTCCCCAAGGATCCCTTGTTCTTTTTATTGGAAAATGATATTAGAAACTAAGATCTGGACAGTAGGTATGCTTTTTGCTTTCAGGATATTGTTTCATGTAGGCCTTCTTAGCCAACAGAGCAAAAAATAATACTTGTGTGTACTAACTCATACATATTGCTCATATTGCTTTTTTTTTTTAAGAGACAGGGTCTCACTCTGTCACCCAGGTCAGAGTGCAGTGGCATCATCATAGCTCACTGCAGCCTTGAACTCCTGAGCTCAAGTGATCCTCCCACCTCAGCCTCCCAGAGTGCCGGGATCACAGGTGTGAGCCACTGTGCCAGCCTATACATATTTCTATATGTAACCATCTGTGTCTATATGAAGCTAAATATGAGTTCATACCAGTGTCTCCAACTAGAATCTTTTACCACATGAATTCTTCTAGATTCCTCTCCTTGCTGATCTGTAAATTTCCGCTGCATACTGATAAACCTGGCTCCCACCGTCTGCTATTTATTTACTTAATCATTCACTTCCAAGGTACATGTATAACACCATCAGAACAGTTAACCCGTACCCCTGTGGTTAACAACTTATCACCTTGTACAGATACAACGCTTTCTCAGGTAGAGTACAGTGCTCATGTGCAGCGCCTTCAGTCTTCAGTCTTACAGATTCCACTAACTTCCAGTAACGCAGGTCGCCACCTTTCCCCTGCCCCTTCGGTGAGTTTGTTCCATACATTCGTAATACAGTTAGATCTTCTTGTCACAGTTCGCACTCCTTCCTGGGGCCCCTCAACTTCCTCAATGATTTTTCAAAATTTACATATATTAAGGTTCACTCTTCGTGCTATAAAAGTTCTATGAGTTTTGACAAATGCATCATGCCATGCCTCTACTACAGTGTAACACAGAATAATTTGAATGCCTTAAAAACCCCCGTGCTTTGCATAATCATCTGTCCCCTCCTCCCTCTGGGTCCCTGGGAACCACTGATCATTTCACTGGCTGTATAGTTTTGCCTTTTCCAGAATGTCACATAATTGGAGTCATATGAAATGTAATTTTTTTAGACTGGCTTTCTTCACTTAGGAACTTTAAGGTTCCTTCATGTATTTTCATGGCTTGACAAATATTTGATTTCTTTGTATTGCTATTATAAACAGTATGCCAGAGTATGAATGTACCACGGTTTGCTTATCCATTCACCCACTGAAGGATATTTTGGTTGCTTCTAGTTTTTAACAATTATGAACAAAGCTGCTATAAACATTTATGTGCAGCTTTCTCTGTGAACATAAGTTTTCCTATCAATTGGGTGAAAACCCAGGAGTGTGATTCCTGGATTATGTATTATAGAAAGACTATGTTTAGCTTTGCAAGAAACTGCCAAACTGTCTTCCAAAGTGACTGTACCATTTTGCATTCCCACCAGCAATGAATGAGGGTTCCTGTTGCTCTGAGCCTTCCCTTTTAACTCAAATCATGTATCTCACAACATGAAGGAAAGCTCTTAGCCACTCTTCGTGCTACAGAAGGCAGGGTTTCCATAAGAGGAGGCAGTGCCTGGGACACAAGTCCCCAGGACCTACTCTGTCCATGGCTCTAGGAAAGATCAGTTCTTAAAAAATACCTGGGACTGCAATATTTTTGCCATATGAGGGGAAGCAATGATTCCCTGGATGAAATAAGGGAAGAACATGTAAAGGACACCCAAGATACTTGGACTTCTCACTACGCAGTCCGGCAATAGTTCTGTGATACCGAAAAGAAGCTTCATTAATCGACACCCAAGATGAACCTGGGTAACCTGAGTCCCCAAATTCCCCCATCTACATCAGCAGTCAGGACAAATTAACCAGTGGGAGCCTCAAAGTATAAGAAATGTGACCTAGCAGAGCCATTAGGGACTTGCCAGCTTTTTCATTTGCCAATGCTTAACCACCAAGGTCCATTGAGCCTGTGCTCTAGGCCAGTCGCTGTGCTAGGTGCTGCCATCCCGGAACACATGGTGCAATGGAGGAGACCAACATGCCCACGAATCATCACTATCCAATGCAATGAGCACAATAACAAAGGGACACACATTGATTGTGGAGCCGAGGATACAAATTCGGTTAGTAAAACGAAACAAGTTCAGCGGCAATTTCAACAACAGACTCTGCATCCAAGGAACCAGGCCATTCAACCTGAGGGACCATAATAACTTTTCAGGCTCATGCTAAATTACTTCAACGGACTTTTTGTAGATGGATTGAAAGAGCAGAAGAATTCCCTTGGGATTTTGAGGCTATTGTGGAGGAAAGGAAGGCAGGAGGTAAAGGAAGAAGACCAGCAGTGGAGCAGCCCTGAGCAGAGCGAGGCAGAGAGTTTATCACAGGAGCAGCTGCACCCCACACTCCCCAGTTTCCAAAGCTTCCCTGTCATTTGGAGAGAAGACAGCGCGCATTTTAAGGACACAGTAGAATGTGAGCAATTGATGGGTCAACACGGCTGGCTGGGCTGGTGATTTTGTAATTACGAAGCAGATTTTTTAGACAGAATGGTTACCCCAACTGTGTAATTAAGAGGATCGTTAAGGAATGTTGCTGGGCTATGCATCACCCTGGGGCTGGAGCTACCACATGGTTACAATAGAAAAATGCAGTCAGGCTTGATCATAAGGCCATCGCTAATTAATTGAAACAAATATTTGCAAAAACAATTCCTATATATGATATATTTGCAACAGTTGAATGCTGAGAGAATCTTTATAGAGGGGTCTGATCAAGGGTGAAAATAATAGAAAAACAGGTGTTAGGCCCCAGGTTAGAGAAAACCAATGGGCTAGTTGAAATTGGATGGCGTTGGTGAAGTTTTAGTTGAATTCAACTCTGTAGCACTGGTTAGGGCCTTATTTTGTCTAGCATATTCACCCTGGAATGGCCATGGCTAAATTGTGGAAGTTGCAGAAACTAGCAAGAGTGCTTCGAGTTGGAAAATAGCTCCTAGGGGTAAGGTGAAAGAAGAGATGATTTAATCTGGGCTGTAAATCTACATAATACATTAATAAAAACTTTCAAAATTATGAGGGTTTTTTTCCCCAAGAATAGACATTAGCCACTTCTATCTCTCCTGAGCACAAAGAAGAAATAAACTTCAATTGCAGAATGAACAATTTGAACTAAGCACAAATTTTGACATTTTAGATTCTGAAACAGGAGACGGCATGGATATTTGAGCTAATTCCCTTGAACACTCTAGAACTACAGTGGGATTATAAATCTCAACACAGGCCCACTCCGTGTTCTGCACAAACTTTCATTTGGCTTCGTATTATTCTGGACATCTTTGCTAGAAATCACTAAACAGCCTTTGTTAGATGAAAGCACTAGTCTGGTAAAAATATAGGCCAAATCATTAACAAAGGACCCAATCTCATGCATCAGAAGTGGGATCCATTTGTAGATTATGACTGAATCCCCTTAAGTCTTAGGTATGGATTATATATCCTTTGGAGGTGGCTTCCAACCTTAAGATTCTAGAAATAATCATTTACCTTATATCTCCAGTGACTGCTTCTGTGCCCAGCACACAGTGGGCACGCAGTAAGTATTGTTACTGGAGAACACATGTAATATAATTCCTCAGGGTTCTTGTTTAAAATGCAGATGGAATCAGAATCTCAAGGCATTTATATTTTTAATAACTTCTCCAGGTGATTTTGAAAACTCCTGACCTAGGACAACCAAACTTCAGCACTGGGCTTGAAATAATCTTCCTAGAACAGCATCCTGGGAGAAAATTCTAGGATCTCAATGATGATCAGTTGGCAGAGAATCTCTTATCTGGTTAACAAATTCCATCCGCATCTACTCAACCAGCCAGATAGTCAAGGCTTAGGTAAAAAATGGGCAAGACCTGCTGACATGACCTTAGATGTCCCCTGTGTGTCATGGAGCCTCACTGGGTGTGTGTGGTTCTGGGAGAAGCTGGCGCGTGTATCACTCTCAGGGCCTAATTATGAGTCACTTCATTCCAACAGCCCCTTCTCTTCCGCAGTGGTTTGGCCCGGCAGGAAGTCTTGTCACTGGTGACAGACAGAGCCAAGCATCCTCAGTGCTCCTCCTGCTGAGACATGAACAACCACAGGATACATCTAACACCTTCCAAGTTTGTTAATTCCATTCAATGTTGGGTCATTAAAATAATTTTTTATACTAAGACAAAACTGTGTGTATTATATCATAGTAACTCACACGAGCTTTTAAAAGAATAAGAGACTTTAAAGAAATTTCTCCCCTGGTAAAGTTCTGGAAGAAGCCCCAGAATCCCCAAGCTGTGCTTTGCTCTCCTCTAGCTAAGGAGAGTTCAGGTTCAGAGCAGCGCTGTTCATAGAACTTTCTTCCATCACGGAAATGTTCTACGTAGGCACATGTGCCACTGAGCACTTTAAATGCAGCTGGTGAGACTGAAGGCCTGAATTTTTAATTGTATTCCATTTTAATTAATTTAATTAAAGTAAATTTAAATGGCCACATGTGGCTAGTGGCCACTGCATTGGGGAGGTTTAAAGGAAAAGTTTGCGATGTCGTCCTAACTTCTCGTGATGACAGTCTCTGGGAATTCAGGAAGAGTGTAGAAAACAGAGCAGAGCGTGAGGCTTCCTTCACTTCTGTTCCCAGCCCTGTCCCCACCTGAGAATCCCCTTTTCAATCTGCAGAAAGAAAAGCATGCGGTAGAAAGACCTGCTTCTGTGGAAAGCCCAGAATGGTGAAAAGGGAGTGTGCGG
Organism: Indri indri; assembly: GCA_004363605.1. NCBI lineage: Eukaryota > Metazoa > Chordata > Mammalia > Primates > Indriidae > Indri > Indri indri. The sequence continues at coordinate 9,256 of RJWJ010038921.1, read as the reverse complement.
AAGCCTGGGAACCCATCCTGAGTGTCTTGCATCCCCTCAGCAATATCTTAGGAATCCTGGAGGTAGTTCAGGATTTTTAAGTTCATCTTACAGAGATGGAAACTGAGACTTGGGGGTGGAAATATTTATTGTCCCAGGGACTTGGCGAATGAAACAGCAGCAGCACTCTCAGCTCCAGCCGCCGCGAGCCAGCTCCTCTAATGAACCTGTGTCCTTCTCAGGGGAAGATGATGGATTGTTCTTCGCTGGCCTGAGAGGTTGCTAAGATTTCAAAGCAAGACAATATCCTTGTAATTTGACCATATGTATCCCATGATTTACAAATGCCCCTCTGACCTAGTGATTCCTGTGCTAGTAATTTATCCAAAGCAAAATGCGGGGAAATGTGAGCAATGTTCTATTAAGCAGGAAAAAAGTGACATAAAATTATATCTATACTGCATATATAAACACATACATATAACCTTGAGAGTTTTTAAAATACATGCATCCATCTATTACAAAAATTGGAAGAAAATATGTAGTGATTATCTCTGAATGGTTGTGTTATAGATGATTTTAGTTTTCTGCTTTAGACTTTCTGTACATTTCAATTTTTCTTTAATAAATCTTACTCTTATAACTGGAGAAGCCAATTATTTATAAACACTAATACCTCATTTATTAATAATGATTTAGTATCTTGTATTCGGTGAGAGCCCACAACATCCTCTTCACTGTTGTGGACAAATATTGGTGTGCTTTGCTTCTGCCTCCAGGGAGTGGGTGTTCTAGATCAGCATGGAGTTTTAAACACACCCTTCGCTTTCCGTGTAAGTTTCCCCTGCAGAGGGCCCTGCAAGGAGGTAGATATGCTGAAGAGGCAATGCCAATGGGCAAGAAATGGGCAGCCTGTCGTCAGAATATTCAGCCTCGTAGGCACCTGGTAGAAAAAGCAATGCCTTTTTCTAATTTACAAAAAGGCGACTTCTAGGCTAACAGTAGCTCTTTGTAGGTTCTTTGGTATCAGTGACTTGGTCATATTGTGAGTGAAATGCAAACCTGGCAAACACATGCAGAGGCTATATGGGAAGTTGCCCTCACAAGAGCCTTCAAAAGTCGAGGCAAATGCCAAGATCTCAAGCATGTCTAATTTCTAACCACACACATGCAATTCCAGGCTCATCTCTACCCTGAAGTGGCGTTAGGTGGAAGCTGTGGGCTTCATTTTTTGAAAGCAATTGCTGATAGAATTTGGGGTTTTTGAAAGCAGTTGCTGAGAGAATGCAATTTAGAACCAAGCTGCGGTTTCTAAAGTGTTGAGAGAGCTCATTGCAGAAGCGAGCCGGCTCCCTCCCGGCCCCCAGATCACTGACAGATGCAGGATCAGCCAAGAGCGGGCTTTCTGTTGTGATGTGCGCTCCTACTGAGAACACACCACTTTGCAGGCAGGACACGTACCATTGCATTATACATCTCCCAGCTTGCCACATCCTGTTATGTTGCATCCCATCAGCCTAAGCCATGATGGAGGCAAACACAACCTGGGGTGACATGTAGTGCTTTGTAATGCATCGTAGCATTTAAATCTACATCGGCCAAGTTGCACACATTAGCTTGGACACGAGATACTCGTTAGAGAACATGATCTAATGTGCAGGATCCGCTGGCTGAGGGTATCACGTGCACCAGGGGAGAGCATCTGTGTCACATTCCATCTGAGAGCTGAAGTTTTTCCACTACACTGAATTATCAGTTCTCTACTGGACAACTCCACAACCACTGGGTCCTTAGGAGAGGGGTTCTGATGAATGAAAAATTTCCCAACTTTTGGGAAGAAGATGGAGCCTCCCATGCACTGTGGGAGGAGTCACGCCCTGTGAGGAGACCTTCAAGTATTGATGCCCGTCATATCACGAACAAGCGCCTTCTGAAGCACATGGCTGGAGTGACAGCTGTCACCTTAACTCAAAACAATGCTGAATGACTTACTTGGGGTTTAAACTTATGATCTCAGTATCATCAAGCTTCTAACCATAGATTTATATACGTGGGACTTTTCAGGGGAGCTGTGATGAAGAATGATGAATGAATGACTTGAGGCTCTAAAGCCAAGCCTTCGCTATAAATAAAAGTTCGAGTCCCGAGTTCTACAATCTCCTTCTCCAGTTGCTCCCTGAAGGCCTGGGGCCTGACGGTCATGGGAAACGTCACGCTCTCCAAACCCAGCTCGAGCGGCAGCGAGGGAGCACCCGGCCCCCAAAGGCTGGGAAGCATTGGCATCTGGCGCAGAACATGAGTTTCTCAGCAGGCTGGGAGTCCTCGCACGTCTCTCTTAAGAAAGAGGGATTTCCTGTGATTGCAGGAAGGCTTCGAGAGCACATAACCTCCCTTTAGATTACAGGTGGGTGCTTCCGTTTTATCCTTTTTTAAAATTCCATGTTCTGAGGTTCTCTTGATCCAGTCAGAGAGCGAGGAAAGCATTTGGGAAGAGGGGTTAGGGCTGTATTTATCGGAAGAGTTTTATTAAGCAGAATTGGCACCCTCCAATGGTAAGCGGTCTGTCCAAGACGGGAGAGCAAGCAGGAGACCCAGTGCCACTCCCATGGGTCCTCCCTGATGTGACTAAATTCCTGTCCCCCTCTCTGATTGGCAGTCACAGAAACCCACTCAAACTAGCTCAATCGAAAAAGTGCAGTCAGACCTTGCCAGACCAGAGCTGGAAGGAAAGCCATCTGTCAAAGTGGCTTCTCTCCCACCATGCTCGGTCTCTTTCTGCCTCTGGAGCTTCTCACCTTTATACCCCATGTGCAATTATCTCTCTCATTTATCTCTGTCTCTGTCTCCACCTGTCTTTTTTAGCCTATCCCTCTTTCTTAACCAGCTTTCTCTGCCTCTCCCTGTGCACATAGACAAATATGGCCACCTCAGTCCATTTTAATCCTCCTCAGTTCAAGTAACTGGCAGGAAAAGAGTACTCATCTCTTGTAGTTCCAATACAAATTCCCAGAAGACTGAGGCTCCTGTTGGGTCTGCGTCAGTGCAGTATGTATTGTCCTGTGATTGTCCACTCTAGCCCATCCCCAATCTGGCCTAAACAGAAGACACACAGCTGTCTCCATCCATTCCTGTCACTAGGGAGAGTTCTCAGGGAAGGGGGTTTTGGGTGGGACATACACCGCAAAAGGCATCCTTGTCACTTATATTTTCTCTTCACTCTACTCACATCTTACATCTTCTCTTTGACCCAAAACTTTACACAAAACATGGTACAAGGAAAGAGAATAGGCTTGGAGTTAGAAAGACTTGGGCTTGAATCCTGGCTCTGTCATTACCAGCCATATCCCCTCAATTAAGGAGCATGAACCTCAATTTCTCCATAAGAATAATGGAAATAGCATGTCTCCCAAGAGGTGATTTTGAGGAATAATGACTCATTTTGAAAGAGTCACCTTAATCTAGAATTTCCACTTCTTTGTTTTCCATTTATTCACTTACTTCTGGCTTCTGCTTCTACCATTCCCTTGAAACTATTTTCACTAAGGTAAACTGTGACTTCTCTGTTGCTAATATCTGTCCTAATTATATTCATCCTCTTTAGAATTGGCACTGTTGACCACTCTCCTTCTTGAAAACGCTCTTTCTGTGGCTTCTATAACAAGATATTTTATGTTTTTACAAATTCGTGTTGGTTTCCTTAAAATTATTTTAATATAGAAATGAATGCTGGGCACGGTAGCATGCACCTGTAGTTCCAGCTACACAGGAGGCTGAGGCAGGAGGATTGCTTGAGCTCAGGAGTTTGAGGCTGCAGTGAGCTATAATTGTGCCTGTGAATAGCCACTGCACTCCAGCCTGGACCAACATCGCAAGACCCCATTTCTAAATTTAAAAAAATTAATATATAAATGAACAAAAGGAAATCAACAATCTTTGTATCATTACCAAAAATTAACTACTGCTAACATGTTGGATTCTCTTATTCAATTCTTTTCTTTGTAAAAATCACTCCATCATTTTGTAAAAATTTTTACTTGCTCATGATATAAATTCAATTGGTACAGAAATGTAAAAATAATTAAAAATTTTAAAACAGCTCAACTCTCTCCATCCTGAAATGCTATCCTTTATTATGGATAGCACCAAAAAAAAAAAAAAAAAAAAAACAAACAAACAAACAAAAAACTCTTTGTTATCCAACGCTTCTTTTTAAAATGCAAATGTAGAACTAGAAAAATAGAAACACAAATTTTAAAAATGGGTTCACACTATAGATACTGCTTTAAATTAAAAGAATTAAACTTAATTTTACTTTATGATAATACATATGAGTCAGAATTGTTGAGCTTCAAATACACATTTTCTTCACTGTAATAGGAACAATTTCTAAAAGATCTCTTTGAAGCTAAAAAGAGAATATGAAAAATATTAGGAGGTTAGAGTCATTACGTTTCTATTTAAAACATTAGCACTCTCACAGTTTCTCCAATCTTCCTTCCCCTTCCTCTTGATTTGTGTTAGCTGTATTATTGTTTTTATATTGTCCACACTTATAACTTTTAGTTTAATTTCTGTACACACAATTTCCCTGGTTGCTTGGAATTTGGTTTTGGCTCTATGTTCAAATGTATTTTATACTCACGATGAGTCCCTTCATCATGGAATAGCCATTCCAGAGTTCTTTATTTTGATTTATCTCACTATGGAATTTTTTGGTCCTCAGTTTTTTTCAGAAGTGCTCATGTGTCTCGGTTCTTTGAGTTATTTCATGTGTAAGAGGATCTGTCTGTAGCTTTTCAGTTGACGTCTTCTTCGATAATGTAATGTTCACAGGTCGCGCTTACCTTCCCTAGAACTTCGATTCTCCTCCTTTGCCTTCTCCTGGCATTGAATGCTCTCATGGAAAGGTCTGGGGTCAGCCTTATTTACTATTACGGACAGGATGATGAAAAAAAAACCCTCTCTTTCTCTGTTTTCATGTAATTTAAACAGGTTAGCTTGACTAAACTGAGTCTTGATGTTCAATGGTCTAAGCAATTGAGACAATGTTTATAAAATGTGCAGCACATAATCCAGTACGGGGTCCACAAATTATGGTTGGCAGGCCAAATCCAGCCCACAGACTATAAATAAAGTTTTATTGGAACACAGACGGCATGCCCATTTGTTTATGTATTATCTGTGGCTGCTTTCCTGCCTTGATGGCAGAGTTGAGAGACCATATGGTCTGTAAACCCTAAAATATTTACTATCTGCCCCTTTACAGAAAATATTTATCAACTCTATTCCCCAATATACGTGCTCACTCTTGGTCCTATAGAATCAGAAAAACTAGCCAATGAAAGAATCTTTACACTTTGCTTTCTAGTCTAACACCTTGTTTTCTGCAAAAGCAGGTTCCACAAAATCTAGATATGTGTGCCACCAAATTTAACCATCTCCAAAGAAGAGAAGTTCACCTGCAATCCATAAAGTCCACATCACCTGGAATTATCTTTCAATGATACGCTCACGTCTATTTCCAGAGACCCATCCACAGTTGAGGCGTAATGATGCTTCAATTTGAAACTACCTGCATTCAGAAACTTTTCCTGTTACCTCTTCTTGGTCAGATGGACTATGTACAATTGCAAATAACCCATCAATATCAACCATGGTGCGGTTGTGGCAGTTCTAAAGTGGGATGAGAGAGGGGAAGAAAAGTGAAATTGCTTCTGATTTGAGTAAAGCCCAAGAAAATGAAACAATAAGTCTGTTAGGAAATGGTCCATATTTTAAGAGTTTGCTGCTACTGTGATGACTTTGAAATGCACTTGAACATAATATATCCAGTGCTTCCTCTTGGGGAATGGGCAGCTTTCTGCATAAGGAATACCTGGAGGGATCATTTCTGGCTCTGTGAATTGCGTCTACACTCACTATCTCTCATGTACCAATTTGCGAGGAGTGATGAGGGTAGAGAGATAGGAGAAAGGATTAATAGTCTGCTTTCCAGTGGCTGGGAATGTTGGGAATAGATATTTAGCAGAAGGTGTGATAAGGAATCTCCACGCTCTATGTGCGTTTGTACATGAGAGATATTATCAATATTTCAGCCTTTCAGATATCCACTTGCCTTAGGTCAGTAAAAATAGAGGCAGAAATTTTCTTTAACTCTGTGTCATCTACTCTTTGCAACCTGAAGTAGAGGTAGACCAGTTAACTCTAAATATATCTCGGGGTGGGTACATATTTGTGGGTACATATTGTAAATTGTATAACAGGCTGAAGATGGAGAAATAACAGTAAGAGCTAAACTTTGTCAAGCACTGACATGCCAGGTGTGGCTCTAAATGCTCTCCAGGGATTATCTCATTCGATTCTCACAACTGTTTAAGGTACATACTGCTTTCCTTTTGCACGAGGAAACTGAGGGATAGAGAGGTTCGAGCCATTAGTAAGAGATAAAGCTGGATTTGAACTTGGCATTCTGGCTCCAAAGACTGTTTTGCCTCCAATGAATAGCAAGGTTGGTAAAAATATAAAAAGAGAAAAATTCAAGTAACTTTTTTATTATGTACTTTATATATTATAAGCATGCAACAAATGGTAGTGATCTATAATAATGACAATGACTGTGATGAAAAAAATAATAAAAATCAAAGTGATTTAGAAAAGGTGTTATTATAATCCCTGAAAGGGCTTCTGGCCCTGAGCAAACTATTCTTCCACTGGAAAGAGGACTTTCTTTACTTGTGCTTGGGTCTGACTGGGGACAAAGATTATCTCCTTCTACCACGGTGCTGATGGAGTTTGAAGCAGCTGAGGCCATTGTTACAGTTCTGGTTTTTGGTCTTTGACTGCCGGGCTTGCGTTCAGCCTTTGTCTTCTGCCAGTCTCAAAATCAGGGATGATGCTCAGGTAATCATGTGGGCTGCTGGGTAGAAATCAGGGGTTGTTACTTTGAGCTGAAGAAGGCTTGGGAATGGGGCCCACTCAGGCTTACCGGCGTCTGAGAAATGGTAGCGTATCCCTTCTCTAAGAGCCCCGCCCCAGCAAACAAATGGTGCAAAGCAGTCTCAGGAGATAAACCAGAATCTGTGAGCTGAGGAAGGGGATGCGGGGAGAGCTGGTAGGGAGAAGGGGTGGAATCCAGGCAGTGACAGGGAAAGGCTTTGGCAGGAACTCTGAGTCACAGGGGGATGACAGTGAGGATAAGGTCCTATAGTGAAGGAGATGGGTACAGACAAAAAGAATTGAAAGCAGGGACTCAAACAGATATTTGCACACTCATGTTCATAGCAGCATTATTCACAATAGCCAAGAGGTGGAAGCAACCCAAATGACCATTCACAAATGAGTGAGTTCAGTCCCCCCTGACTCCAGGAGGTGTGTTGAACGACGTGGCGGCAATATTGTCCTCACTGCTTCCAGAGATGGGAGCCATGCCACCTTTCCGGAATCCATGTACCCCTCTGCTGTTCTGGGGGAGAATGAGGCTCCCTGGGCTCAGGGGTTAGGGTGAGGTCAGCATATAGTCAGCTTGGCATATTATCCAGGGTCTATAGAAAAACCTGATGGGCAGTATGGCAGTTCTTCAAAATGTGAAACCTAGAACTACCGTATGATCCAGCAATTCCACTCCTGGGTAAACATTCAAAACAACAGAACGCAGGGACTTGACAGATGCTTGCACCCCCATGGTCGTAGCAGCATTAACCACGGTAGCCAAAAGGTGGAAGCAATGCTAGTGTCCACCAAAGGACGAATGAGTAAACAAAATGTGTTATGTCCATACAGTGGAATATTATTCAGCTTAAAAAGGAAGGAAACTCTGACACGTGGTACAACATGGATGAACCTTGGGAAATTATGCTAGTGAAATAAGCCAGACACGAAAGAACAAATGCTGTATGATTCCATTTATACGAGATATCTGGAATAGTCAAAATCACAGACACAGAAAGTAGGATGGTGGTTGCCAAGGGCTGGCAGGAAGGTAAGTGGGTATTCTTTAATAGGTACAGAGCTTCAGTTAGTGAGGATGAAAAAGTTCTGGACATGGATGGTGGTGTTGGTCACTCAACAGTGTGAATGTACTTAGTGCCACTGAAATGTACACTTAAAAATAGTTAAAACAGCAAATTTTATATTATGTGTACTTTACCACATTAAAAATAATAAAGAAAAAATACAAAAAAAATTTCACACTAAGAAAAGACTGGGTAAATATGAATGATGTGACTTAATTACAGCAGTCTCCTTTTAATGTGCATCTATTACATAGATTTATGTTTATATTCAGTAGTGGTGGCTGGGGTGAAGAGGAAACTGGCTAAATGTGTAGAACTACCATTTTTGCCAACTGAGCCAACCCATTGGTCCAAAATGGGGCCTGTAATTTATTCCAGGGAGCTACCACAAAATTTGGGTAGTCTTGACTTTCCACTGATCATTGTTCTGAAAGGCCCATGGTACCCAAGAGAGGCTTGATGGAGGGTGTCATCACCAGGATTCTTGATGACTGGAACTGGCAAGAGTAGATCAACAGCAAAGTAGGTCAATGGAGAAACCACCTGCCAACTTTCGGAGACTGCAGTTGGGGTGCAAAAAGAGCAGGCTGTGCTCCTGGCCGTGTGTCAGGACTTGGTGGCTCCTTATACACAAGGGTAAAGGTTGTGAGTATCAGCAGGTTGCACAGAAGCCAAACCACAACACTTTCAGTGATTCTGGCAGGCTCCCTGGTGTTGGCAAACCAGGGCATCACAGGACTCTAGTCTCCCTACAATTAAACAGATAATTAAGAAATAAGAACATATTTTTCCAATATAAATTGATGGATTCGGGTTGGTAATGTTAGCATCAGAAATAAATTGAGCAGTAATCTGCAAAGGATGTTATTGCTATTATAAAAATAAAGATCTGTCTCCGCAACCAATCAATTCAGCAGATATATACCAACAATCAAATTGTTAAAAATGACTTCTATAAATTACCCAGTGTTCTGTCTAATGGTGCCAGAAGCAGCTGTGATACAATTTAGGGCTGATATAACCATACGTCAAGAGTGCTTTTTCATTCTGATGTTTTTCGTTCCCTTCAAAGCAGTTGTAGTAGAGCCCACAGCTTTGTTTAGTGCACCCATGTGAAAACAAAGTGTATTTCACTCCGTGGGTTAGCAAACTCATTTTGGCAGCAATATATGCATTTAATATGGGAAGAATAATTCAATTTTCTTTCTATTATTTCAGCTACAAGGTTGCAATATTCTTAATTCTTCATTAAGCCCTCTGGCTTG